>JAMYXO010001111.1:0-27500 GCA_033310375.1 Conus canariensis
TACCACAAAATCGACATGTAAAATATTTGACATGCAAATCAATCCCCACCCCCCACCCCCACCCGATTATCCCTTCATCACAACTTTACACACACACACACACACACACACACACGCACACACGCACACACACACACACACACACACACACACACACACACACACTAGTATAATGTTACATGACATAACATTCAACATGCATTCACACATCTTAAGTCTAAGATAAAATAGCACCAGGATGGAGAATGGAGAGCTGGAATAAAAAATCGAACATCATCGCACGTATGCATTCTCTCACATGTGCACACGCATTGCAAGGATCCTGTCTTGATGAAAACATCTTCAGGAAGTTTCAATCCATTCAAGTGATATTGTGCATAGCTCTATTCTGATTTTATATCAAGTTCAAAGTTCTGCTGTCAAGCTACCTCTTAACCACGTAGATATCAGCACAATTCACTTTTGGTTCTAGACTGGCTTTCTGTTGAACTAAGAACAGTATACAAAACTTCCTGCGTCTGCGTCCGCTTCCAGATCACCCTTTCAGGAAATACACAGCAGTATCTCCCTGAACTTGTGAACTTCTCTCCGGTCCTCCACTGACGACAGAATGTTTCGCTACAAGGAATTCATCGGGAAAAAAAAGACACAGTGAAATAGCATTTCGTTCTTCTGCATGTCAAACAAGGGAACCCTGTGCCTTTTCCCGTCCGTCACACTCTCTCACCGTCTCACCCTTTCAAGCAGCCCGAAAGTACACCGCGGTAATGCTTCTTAGTTGAACAGAAAGCCAGTTCAGAACCAAAAGTGAATTGTACTGAGATCTGCGTGGTTTAGAGGTAGCGTGACGGCAGAACTTTGAACTTGATATAAAAATCAGAATACGTTTTATAAACGAGATCAAGCAGGAACGCCATGAGCAGTTTGTTGTCAAGAAGCATCTGTCAGCATGAAGACAATGTGCGATGTGACATCACATCATTAAGTCCCTTCACACACACACACACACACCACACACACACACACACACACACACACCACACACAACACACACACACACACACACACACACACACACACCATGGACACTGATGCCGTGTCCAAATGTTATCTCCGAAGACATAACATGGCTTACTGGAGTGTTGGAATGACAACCAACATAGCACCAATGATAAGCCACAGACTGGAAGTGTAGGAATGGCAGGAACATAGCACCAATGGTAAGCCACAGACTGGAGTGTTGGAATGACACGAACATAGCACCAATGGTAAGCCTCAGACTGGAGTGTTGGAATGGCACGAGCATAGCACCAGTGACACGAACATAGCACCAATGATAAGCCTCAGACTGGAAGTGTTGGAATGGCACGAACATAGCACCAATGATAAGCCTCAGAACTGTTGCTGAAGAATCCTCATGCAGAAAAAGGACAGGAGAATGAAGAAAAGATGGAAGCAAGAAGAGACACGTTAAACGACGGGATTGGGAAAAAGAGAGAAGGACGGAAGGAGGGTTAAAAAGGAAAGAGTGTAGGAGGGTAGGAAGGAAAGAGTGTAGGAAGTTAGGAAGGAAAGAGTGTAGGAAGGTAGGAAGGAAAGAGTGTAGGAAGGAAAGAGTGTAGGAAGGCAGGAAGGAAAGAGTGTATGAAGGCAGGAAGGAAAGAGTGTAGGAAGACAGGAAGGAAAGAGTGTAGGAAGGTAGGAAGGAACGAGTGTAGGAAGGCAGGAAGGAAAGAGTGTAGAGAGGTAGGAAAGGAAAGAGTGTAGGAAGACAGGAAGGAAAGAGTGTAGGAAGACAGAAAGGAAAATAGCGAGGGAGCAATGATGGAAGGACGGAAAGAGTGCAGGAAAGATGCTGGTCAGAAAGAAAAACTAAGAAAGAAGAATCAGAGAAAGATGGAAAGAAAGCAGACCAGAAAGAAGGAAGGAAAAGATCGAGGTGAGGAATGAAGAGAAGGAAACGGGGAAGGGAAGAAGGGGGAGGGAGGGAAAGGAAAGAGGAGGGGGGAAGGGGGACTACAGATCGTGCTGCCTTAGGAAGAGGGAGAGATTGGCTTCATGATCAGCAGCTCCGTCTCTTCCGGTCGCATGTGTCTGGTCATCTCTGCCAGCGATTTCCTCAGCAGCTTCTCCAACTTGTTCTTCTTCAGTAAAAGAAGTGTTCCCGCAACAAGGTCAAGGACAAGTGTTCTTTAACTGACCCCTCGTGGAGTGTGAAGGAGATCAACACCACGACCTGCACAACAGGTCCCAACATCGTTATCCCAGTCTCTGGGTATGGAGAATAGAAGCAACTGTTGTTGTAAAAATAAGTTCAAGGTCAAACCTTATTTGAAATTACTTGCAACGTGGAGATAATCAACAACTAGGGATCAACAAATTACAGTTTAAGTGTTATTTGATTTGTTATCGTAGAATGGAATCGATAGAATTTCGATTAGATATTTAAACATAAACTGCGCTAATCTGGAATAACAATTATTAAACAACATTTCCAAATTCAATACAGTTTCTTAATTTCAGGCGATTGTAATTCATGTGGTGAAGATGTTTTATGCAATGATGTGATATTTCATTGATTGAGTCGCTAATTTGCATGCAATAACACCATATACGAAGCATGTTATCATTCACTGGTTTATATATTGAGTGAGCAGAACTTGAAACAAGTCCACCATTTTTGTCTTGCAGCCAGTACATGTGCTATTTCGGTGGGGGAAAAAGCGTTGATTTGCATGCAGTAACAAAGTGGGTAAATCACACCAAACACTTCATCATTTTCTTGTTTGCATATTGAGTGAACAAAACTTCAGACGCGTCTACCATTGTTTGTATTGCGGCCAGCACATGTTGGCATTACCAGAATTAAGAGTCCCTACATACTGATACCCAGTGTCTTTGGACATGATCTGATCTTCGTTCCGTCCAAAAACACAAACGCGTGGATTCAGTTAGTTACGCCTAGCAAATGCACAACAAATGTAGAGGACACAAGAAGTTGCATCTGCACAAAATCGACTTCAACATTGCACAGACAGGTGTGTTTCATGGCCACATTACACAACGGGTTTTTACACAGGAATCCTCAACTGGGAACGTTGTTATGTTTACAAGCAAAAAAAGATTGAAACAAATGACCACAAAAGGAGGATTGCCGACCTTGAAGGTCGTGGGGGTTAAGGTGGATTTTCAATAGGAACTTACCTGTACACTGAACAGCCGGATCTGCTTCGTCCTGTCCTCGGTGATGTCAGCCAGGTGTTGTTGTTCCTTGACGATGAGGTCTTTGGCCCTCGGCCCCATCACCCACGACCACATCACCACCCGACCCCTCAGACACTGCCATCAAAGGTCAAGACACAATGTTCAAGCCACATTTCCTGTGGATGGGGTTACATGCCGTTTTTGTTTTTCGTTTACTAACTCAGGGGCTTAAACGTACTGTTACTGTGTACCATAGTCCCTCAGTTTATTCATGGATATGTTTTTACTCGTCTCTATGTTGGATGTGTGCGATGGGAGCCCGAGGTTTTGAGTTGAGTGATACTATTAAAACGGATGCTTGATGTGCATGACGTTCGAAACTTGCAAAGCTTGTGTAGCTTGTTCAAGTCCTTTTGCATGCATTTGTCGAACGAACCGCTGAAACTAGAAATTACAGTTACAAGATGATCACTCACACGGTACAACTGTGTGGATTTTGCGTGTTTGCGTTTCTGCTATTTTCTTTCTGTGTTACTGCAGTTAGAAAATGCTGAAACATTTTAGATAGCACTGAAGGCTAGCCATTTTTTGCTCTAAATTATCAAAGGTACACAACTCCAAATACCAATATATCAATACCACCTGGAGCACATATACAGGAGTAGAGCAGGAGTGGTGTACCTTTAATCTATTACCATGAAAGAACAAGTAGCAGTCTTCGTTTTTATACAGGTTTACGTTCTCTGGCCTCATTTTATTTTCATTTTCATTTTTCGCTAAAAGCTAATATTATAAAATTACGTATCAACAGTGGCACTATCTATCTTGACTAATGACAAACTTTACAATTCACGTCTGTACCAACCTTTCCTCGTTTAACTATAGCGTCATGATAAATTTTAGTACAAATACTTCGTAGCATACGGCAACACGACCAAACCTCATTGCCAACAATGCACGTGACAACACAACCAAACACTCATTGCTCCCAACGCACGTGACAACACAACCAAACATTCATTGTTCCCAACGCACGTGACAACACAACCAAACACTCATTGTTCCCAACCCACGTGACAACACAACCAAACACTCATTGTTCCCAATGCACGTAACAACACAACCAAACACTCATTGCTCCCAATGCACGTGACAACACAATGAAACATCCTGACTCACAATGACAGAGGACGTCTGATAGCTGAAGGGGGACTATTGTGACACAATGACAGAGGACGTGTGATAGCTGAAGGGGGACTATTGTGACTCACAATGACAGAGGACGTGTGATAGCTGGAGGGGGACTATTGTGACTCACAATGACAGAGGACGTGTGATAGCTGGAGGGGGACTATTGTGACTCACAATAACAGACGACGTGTGACAGCTGAAGGGGGACTATTGTCACTCACAATGACAGAGGACGTGTGATAGCTGAAGGGGGACTATTGTGACTCACAATGACAGAGGACGTGTGATAGCTGAAGGGGGACTGTTGTGACTCACAATGACAGAGAACGTGTGACAGCTGAAGGGGGACTATTGTGACTCACAATGACAGAGGACGTGTGATAGCTGAAGGGGGACTATTGTGACTCACAATGACAGAGGACGTGTGATAGCTGGAGGGGGACTATTGTGACTCACAATGACAGAGGACGTGTGATAGCTGGAGGGGGACTATTGTGACTCACAATGACAGACGACGTGTGACAGCTGAAGGGGGACTATTGTCACTCACAATGACAGAGGACGTGTGACAGCTGAAGGGGGACTATTGTGACTCACAATGACAGAGGACGTGTGATAGCTGAAGGGGGACTGTTGTGACTCACAATGACAGAGGACGTGTGACAGCTGAAGGGGGACTATTGTGACTCACAATGACAGAGGACGTGTGACAGCTGAAGGGGGACTATTGTGACTCACAATGACAGAGGACGTGTGACAGCTGAAGGGGACTATTGTGACTCACAATGACAGAGGACGTGTGACAGCTGAAGGGGGACTATTGTGACTCACAATGACAGAGGACGTGTGACAGCTGAAGGGGGACTATTGTCACTCACAATGACAGAGGACGTGTGATAGCTGAAGGGGGACTATTGTGACTCACAATGACAGAGGACGTGTGACAGCTGAAAGGGGACTATTGTCACTCACAATGACAGAGGACGTGTGACAGCTGAAGGGGGACTGTTGTGACTCACAATGACAGAGGACGTGTGATAGCTGAAGGGGGACTATTGTGACTCACAATGACAGAGGACGTGTGACAGCTGAAGGGGGACTATTGTGACTCACAATGACAGAGGACGTGTGATAGCTGAAGGGGGACTATTGTGACTCACAATGACAGAGGACGTGTGATAGCTGAAGGGGGACTGTTGTGACTCACAATGACAGAGGACGTGTGACAGCTGAAGGGGGACTATTGTGACTCACAATGACAGAGGACGTGTGACAGCTGAAGGGGGACTATTGCACTCACAATGACAGAGGACGTGTGATAGCTGAAGGGGGACTATTGTACATCACAATGACAGAGACGTGTGATAGTGACGGGGGACTATTGTGATCACAATGACAGAGGACGTGTGATAGCTGAAGGGGACTATTGTGACTCACAATGACAGAGGACGTGTGACAGCTGAAGGGGGACTATTGTCATCACAATGAAGAGGACGTGTGACAGCTGAAGGGGACTATTGTGACTCACAATGACAGAGGACGTGTGACAGCTGAAGGGGGACTATTGTCATCACATGAAGAGGATGTGTGACACTGAAGGGACTATGTGACTCACATGACAGAGGACTGTGATAGCTGAAGGGACTATGCACTCACAAGACAGGGACTGTGATAGCTGAAGGGGGACTATTGTGACTCACAATGACAGAGGACGTGGACAGCTGAAGGGGACTATTGTGACTCACAATGACAGAGACGTGTGACAGCTGAAGGGGACTATGTGACTCACAATGACAGAGACGTGTGATAGCTGAGGGGACTATTGTGACTCACAATGACAGAGACGTGTGACAGCTGAAGGGGACTATTGTGACTCACAATGACAGAGGACGTGGATAGCTGAAGGGGACTATTGTAACTCACATGACAGGACTGTGTACGAAGGGGGACTGTTGTCACAATGACAGAGGATGTGTGACAGCTGAAGGGGACTATTTGACTCACAATGACAGAGGACGTGTGAAGCTGAAGGGGACTATTGTGACTCACATGACAGAGGACGTGTGATAGCTGAAGGGGGACTATTGTGACTCACAATGACAGAGACGTGTGAACTGAAGGGGGACTATTGTCACTCACAATGAAGAGGACGTGTGAAGCTGAAGGGGGACTGTTGTGACTCACAATGACAGAGGACGTGTGACAGCTGAAGGGGGACTATTGTGACTCACAATGACAGAGGACGTGTGACAGCTGAAGGGGACTATTGTACTCACAATGACAGAGGACGTGTGACAGCTGAAGGGGGACTATTGTGACTCACAATGACAGAGGACGTGTGACAGCTGAAGGGGACTATTGTGACTCACAATGACAGAGGACGTGTGACAGCTGAAGGGGACTATTGTACTCACAATGACAGAGGACGTGTGACAGCTGAAGGGGGACTATTGTGACTCACAATGACAGAGGACGTGTGACAGCTGAAGGGGACTATTGTGACTCACAATGACAGAGGACGTGTGACAGCTGAAGGGGGACTATTGTCACTCACAATGACAGAGGACGTGTGACAGCTGAAGGGGGACTATTGTCACTCACAATGACAGAGGACGTGTGACAGCTGAAGGGGGACTATTGTACTCACAATGACAGAGGACGTGTGACAGCTGAAGGGGGACTTTGTGACTCACAATGACAGAGGACGTGTGAAGCTGAAGGGGGACTATTGTGACTCACAATGACAGAGGAGTGTGAAGCTGAAGGGGACTATTGTGACTCACAATGACAGAGGATGTGACAGCTGAAGGGGACTATTGTGACTCACAATGACAGAGGACTGTGATAGCTGAAGGGGGACTATTGTGACTCACAATGACAGAGACGTGTGAACCTGAAGGGGGACTATGTCACTCACAATGACAGAGGACGTGTGACAGCTGAAGGGGGACTTTGTGACTCACAATGACAGAGGACGTGTGACAGCTGAGGGGGACTATTGTGACTCACAATGACAGAGACGTGTGATAGCTGAAGGGGACTATTGTGACTCACAATGACAGAGGACGTGTGACAGCTGAAGGGGGACTTGGCCCTCCTGCAGGACGGAGCTAAGGGGGACTTACTCACATGACAGGTGTGAGCTGGGGACTTGACTACATGACAGGGAGTGTGAGCTAGGGACTATTGTATCACAATGAAAGACGGTGATGAAGGGGGTATTGTACTCAAGACAGAGACGGTGAAGCTGAAGGGGGACTAGCTACATGAAGAGAGTGTGAACTGAAGGGAATTTGACTCACAATGACAGAGGGTGACAGTGAAGGGGATATTGTGATACAATGACAGAGGAGTTGAGCTGAGGTGGCACTAAATGTAAATTCACAAGACAGAGAGTTAGTGAAGGACTATTGTACTCACATGCAGGGAGGTGAAGCTGAAGGGACTTGTGAACATGCGAGGATGTGCAGTAAGGGATATGTCCATGACAGAGAGGGAAGCTGAGGGGATATTGTATCCAATGACAGGAGTGTGAGTGAAGGGGGATTGTGATCACAATGACAGGGACGGTACAGTGAAGGGACTATTGACTCACAATGAAGGAGTGTGAAGCTGAAGGGATATTTCTCACAATAAGAGACTTGCAGCTGAGGGATTGTACTCACAATACAGAGACGTGTGACAGTGAGGGATTTACTCACAATGACAGAGGATAACTGAAGGGTATTGTACTCCATGACAGAGGACTGTATACTGAAGGGATATGTGCTACAGCAGAGGGTGGAAGGAAGGGTATGTGACTCCATGACAGGACGTTGAAGTGAAGGGATATTGGATCACATGACAGGGAGTGTGTGTGAGGGACTATGTGACTCACAGCGAGACGTGTGAAGTGAGGACTTGGATCACAATACAGGGCGTGGAGCTAGGGTTTGTACTACAATACAGAGGAGTGTGAAGCTAAGGGACTATTGTGATCACATGACGAGGACGTTGACCTAGGGGGACTTGTATC
This sequence comes from Conus canariensis, assembly GCA_033310375.1. Classification (NCBI taxonomy): domain Eukaryota; kingdom Metazoa; phylum Mollusca; class Gastropoda; order Neogastropoda; family Conidae; genus Conus; species Conus canariensis. The sequence goes on from JAMYXO010001111.1 coordinate 8,411, forward strand.
TCACACAATGGGGGGGGGGGGGGGGGGGGGGGCCCCCCCCCCCCCATTGTACTCACAATGACAGAGGACGTGTGAAGCTGAAGGGGGACTATTGTCACTCACAATGACAGAGGACGTGTGACAGCTGAAGGGGGACTATTGTGACTCACAATGACAGAGGACGTGTGACAGCTGAAGGGGGACTATTGTGACTCACAATGACAGAGGACGTGTGACAGCTGAAGGGGGACTGTTGTGACTCACAATGACAGAGGACGTGTGACAGCTGAAGGGGGACTATTGTGACTCACAATGACAGAGGACGTGTGATAGCTGAAGGGGGACTATTGTGACTCACAATGACAGAGGATAGTGACAGCTGAAGGGGGACTATTGTGACTCACAATGACAGAGGACGTGTGATAGCTGAAGGGGGACTATTGTGACTCACAATGACAGACGGACGTGTGATACCTGAAGGGGGACTATTGTCACTCACAATGACAGAGGACGTGTGACAGCTGAAGGGGGACTGTTGTGACTCACAATGACAGAGGACGTGTGACAGCTGAGGGGGACTATTGTGACTCACAATGACAGACGACGTGTGATAGCTGAAGGGGGACTATTGTGACTCACAATGACAGAGGACGTGTGACAGCTGAAGGGGGACTGCTGGCCCTCCTCTTGGGAAAGCAGAAATCATCCAGCCAAACCCTGCTCTCTGTGTTCCTCAGGTACTCGCTCGCAACATCGCACACTGCAACGCAATCAACCCCCAGTGAGATAAGACAGACAGACAGACAGACAGACAGACGGAGACAGAGAGAGACACTACAGAGAGAGACAGACAGACAGACAGACAGACGGACGGAGACAGGAGAGACACTACAGAGAGAGTGACAGACAGACAGACAGACAAATACACACACACACACACACACACACACACACACACACACACACACACACACACACACACACACACATACGCTGAACTGAAACCATTAATTGTCATATTAACCATAGGTTCACACACACACACACACACACACACACACCCAACACACACACACACGCGCGCGCCGCGCGCGCGCGCGTGCGCAAGGACGCACGCACGGGGAGAGAGAGAAGGAGGAAGATAGACAGACGGGTTGGCAGACGAACAGAGACAACCAAACGAAAAAAAGACAAACAGCAAACAAGTAGGGCAACTCCTGCTCCCATAAGAAAACCAAACACAGAGTAACTTTTATGCAAGACTGGCACAGCCTTTTGAACTTGAATAAAATCAGACAAATACAAAGACGAACAATCTAATAGTGGGGGATAAAACAAGCACAGGGATAACGATGGTTCCCTCATGCAGCTAGTGAAGAGTTTTCATATCTATAATATATTTTCTTAATTTTATCTTCCCATTTTCTTCATCTTCAAACCCCCCCTCCCCCCCCCCCCCCCCCTCCCTTAAGTCCAAATCTTTGCCAAGACATTACTATGATGACAGAGGAGTTGTTGGCCTGCGCTAGTTTTATCCCCCACTATTAGATTGTTCGTCTTTGTATTTGTCTGACTTTATTCAAGTTCAAAAGGCTGTGCCAGTCTTGCATAAAAGTTACTCTGTGTTTGGTTTTCTTATGGGAGCAGGAGTTGCCCTACTTGTTTGCTGTTTGTTGTTTGCTGTTCCCTGCCTCATTTCATTTAAAATTTCCTTTCAATTAAATCGAGGTTATTTGTATTTGTTTCTGTCCGTCTTTGTGTTTGTCTGTTGATTTCCCTTGCATCCTTGGATGGATCCTCAAGCGTTAGCTCAAAGATTATCCCCTACATTTTATACTGTTTCCGTAATGGCTTTAGTTTTTCAGCAACTTTTTTCCTCCCCACACTTTCGTTTTGTTTCATTTAATACCCTTCGCTGGCTGTTTTAGGGGTGCTGTTGGATTCTTTTTTGAACTCTTGGTGGTGAGAACACCATGGTATTATGAACTGTGGTGTGTCTCTATTTGACGCCAGGAGCACAAACATACCAAACGTGTCTCCCTGATGGGCTCCGATCCAGCGGACGAAAAGCCTAGGAGCAGGCAATACAAATAGATCTGCCATTGAAAGAGATAACGATGGTTCCCTCATGCAGCTAGGAAGAGTTTTCATATCTATAATATATTTTCTTAATTTTACCTTCTCATTTTCACCCCCCCCCCTTTTCTCTTAAGTCCAAATCTTTGCCAAGTCATTACTATGATGACAGAGAGTTGTTGGCCTGCGCTTGTTTTATACCCCACTGTTAGATTGTTTGTATTTGTTTGACTTTATTCAAATTCAAAAGGCTGTGCCAGTCTTGCATAAAAGTTACTCTGTGTTTCGTTTTCTTATGGGAGCAGGAGTAGCCCTACTCGTTTGCCGTTTGCTGTTCCCTGCCTCATTTCATTTAAAATTTCATTGAAAAAAAAGACAGACAAAACAAACGCATCAGTACAGGGAGTGAGGGAGATTGATGGAGAGAGGGCTGGAAACAATAATCTGTTCAAATACTAGTAAAACGGCATTTGCTCTCTCTCTCTCTCTCCACCCATTTCTAAGACATTCAGCGCGCGTCTATCCAGCATCAGAACTCGAGCCTCAAACAAGCACAGATGACCATACCTGGGTACTTTTTGAACTCAAATCTGCTCATTATCTTATAGGGGATAATGGCCTTCTTGTTTCCGTGGCAATAGCGGCAGCATCGCTGCATGCTGAAGTGGCACAAGGACTCTCGCCCTCCTCTGCAAAGGAAGACACAGCTGTGTATATGGTTGTGCACAGGATATGTCCAAAAACACATGGTACGGCGAAATAAGACTAAGAAGGCCTACGACAAGAATAGGCACGTGTATGTTCGTACAGACACTCACGTTTATACCATTGCGCGTTTTCTCTCTCTCTCTCTCACACACACACACACACACACACACACACACACACACATATATATATATATATATATATATATATATATATATAGTTAAAACAAGTGTAAGAGGAATATTAAAATTATCTATAAATTTGTTTCTAGCGCTTGGCTATTGTCAGGATGGAGTTTGGGTTGCCCACCGCCGGTGTTATATAGCGTGTGGGGCCGGTTGCAGCTGTTTTTGCGTGCGTGTTGGTTGCACGTGTTTTTTGGGTTTCGAGGTTGTTGTACGGGGTGTGTTCACTAACAACGATTTCCATTTGTGCCTGCATTTATTTACTATTTCTGTTTTAGTATTAAGTGTTGCTAAGTGGGGTTTACATAGTATTAGCCATTTTTCAGTTAGGCATAGGTTGCATCTTTTTGAAACATTGCTGTATGGTGATGCTCTTTTTATGATTTTCCAGGATATGTTATAGTTTATTTTTGCGTCTTTAAGTTTCCAAATGCATTTGCTCAATTCAGTTTGGCTTTTGTATTTTTCTTTGTTGAATGACTGTTTGTGGTTTGCATATCTGGTTTTGAAGTGGTTTTCAGTGATCCCTATGTATGTTTTTTTTTTTCATTTTCTGATGTCACGGTAGCCTGGTGTACACAATATTGTTGTGAAGACATTTATTGCTTAGTGGACACTGCTCTTTTTTGGTGCAATTGCAAGATTTCCTTTCTTCACCCTTCTTTGCTGTGCTGGTTTTCATTTTGTTGGATGCATCAATTAGGTTTTTGAGGTTGGGCATACATGAGTACGATAGTTTGACAGTGTTTTTGTTAAATATTTTGGACAGTTTGTGTTCTTTTGGAAATGAAGTTATTAGAATTTTGAAGAATTCTTTCCCTATGTTTGTTTTGAGTTTCCCGTCGTATGGGGGGTTGTACCATATGATTTTTCTTTTTCTATTTTTCTTGCTTTTATTTGTGTTGTTATCTGGGTTGTATTGTAGTTTGTAATTGTATCCACTTCTCTGTAGTGCCTCCTGGTATTCTACTGCTGCATTGTTGAACACTTTCTCACTGCATGACAGATTTGATAGTCTCTTGTTTATGCCGTGGGGTATGGTCTTTAATACAGATGGTGGGTGGTTACTTTTGATGTGTACATAAAGAGGTGTGTCGTTGGGTTTCTTGTATGGTTTATATATGTGATTATTGAGATCCAGTGTTATGTCTAAGTAGTTCACTACCTTTTTGTTTGCTTCAATGGTAATTTTTAAGTTGTGATTTTGGAAGATTTTGCATAGTTCTTTCTTCTTGTTTTCAATGGTTCTTGGGTTGTTGGTTAGTGCAGCAAGGCCGTCATCTCTGTACAGTCCGGGTGTGTGAGTACGCCCGTGCATGCGTGGGAAAGAAAGACGGCTACATGCCAGTGTGACTAAGTGCCAATGTGACCAAGCGTAGTTGTGACAAAATGTCGCTGTGACCATGTGCCCTTGTGACCAAGTACCGTTGTTGCTTCATCCCGGTGTAACGATCCATTTTAACTCCCCTCCACTTTTGAACTTCCCGAGAGTTACAATTAGCACGTGCCAGTTTTAACTCCCCAGGAGTTAGAACAAACCACGCCAGAATGACTCCCCCCCCCCCCCCCCCCCCCTATTTTAGATTAACTCCCCCACCCCAAAACATTCAGTTTTATGTGTTAGCCATGATATGAGAAATGAACATTTAACATACACCCCCTCCCTCCATCCCTCCCGTCTCTCTGTCTGTCTGCCTGTCTGTCTGTCTGTCCCCCCCTTCTCTCTCTCTCTCTCTCTCTCTCTCTCCTCCCTCCCTCCCCCCCCCCCAGCTTTCTTTCAGTCTCTCGCTCACTCTCTCACTCTCCTTGCTTGTCTGTCTGCCTTTTTGCTTGTCTGTCTGTTTGTCTCTCTTAATATCTCTCCCTCTCTCTCTGCTTGTCTCTCTGTCTGCCTGTCTATTTGTTTATCTCAGTGTCTCTGTCTCTAATGTCTCCCCCCACTCCCCCTCTCTCTGTCTGTCTGTCTGTTTTTCTTTCTTTCTTTTACTCCCCCTTCCCTTTTCTCTCTCTCTCTCTCTCTCTCTCTCTCTCTCTCTCTCTCTCTCTCCCCCCCCCCTCTCTCTCTTCATGCTTCTAGTCAGCTTTGTTTACTATAATTAGTGTTTATCAAAGACAGATTGGATTAATAGGCTTTTATGTTAGCTTAAGATCTTTATCCTTGTCAAGTAAAGTTTTCAAGTGTCATGTCTCAAGTGTCTCTCTGCAGTGTGTGTGTGTGGGGGGGGGGGGGGGGCAGTCCTGGTATAACGCCAGAATGACTCGCCCCCTTCTATTTTTTAACTCCCTGGGAGTCAGTCTGGATCAACAGTTCTTGATCGAAAGTAACTCCCCAGGAGTTAGTTTAGGCATGTGCGTAGAGTTCAAATAGTTCAAACAGACAGACAAGTAAAAAGACAGACAGACAAGCAAGGAGAGTGAGAGAGTGAGCGAGAGACTGAAAGAAAGTTGGGGGAGAGAGAGGGAGACAGACAGACAAACAGACAGAGGAGGGAGGGAGGGGGATGTATATTAAATTCTTATTTCTCATATCATGACTAACACATAAAACTGAATGTTTTTTGAGGGGGGGGTGTGCGCATGTTGGGGGGGGGGGGGGGGTTAATCTAAAACAGGGAGGAGTCATTCTGGCGTGGTTTGTTCTAACTCCCGGGGAGTTAAAATTGGCACGTGCTAATTCTAACTCCCTGGGACCCATGCGTGTAAGCTAGCGCGAGAAATGTTAATACGTATCTGTTAGTGAACCAGGATGTGTGTGGGGGAAGGAGGGTTGGGGAAGTAGGAGTTCCATCTATTGAGAAGAGTCTAGAACTACACTTTGTCTAAACCCAACTGACTGTACATAGGAAATGGGTGAGGGGGTGTAAATATGCAGGCTAACACAATTTTTTTTTCAAGGCGGGTGTGCGTGTTGGGAAAAGGCAGAGGAAAACCCTGAATAACCCTCTCTCGTTTGAAGGGTGGGGTGGGGTGGAGGAAGATTCCAAATAGTCCTAGATTAACCCTTTGGGGGGGTGGTAAATCCAGGCTAGCCCAAACTTACCCCCCAAGGGGTATGTTCCAACTAGGAGGGGTAAGTTCTAGCTAGTCCTAGGATGAGCCCCGGGTGTAAAAGCAGGCTAGCCCAGACTTACCCCGGGGTAAGTTCCAGAGGGAGGTAAGAACAGGCTGTTACACCGGGTCCGGGTCCACTATACACGTAGCCTAATCCCTGTATCAGATTACCGTCGATGTGAATGGTGAGATTAACGCCCAGTTATGATGAGGCTCTTAGGGACTAATTGGACCAACTGTCCAGATTGCTGCCACTGTCACGTGCAGGTCAAGAATGATCTTTGTTGTCTCGCGTCGGACAGCGTTGGAAAAAGTCATAGTGTAAAGGTCAACCCTTTGTGTGCGTGTGTCGAGGTCATTTATTGATGCCCGCTATCTTCTCTCCATGAGAGTGCTCTCCATTAAAACACGATGAAGGGGTGTGTGGGGAGGGAGGCAGGGGGAGGGGGAGGACATGGTCGATTGAAGGAGAAAACAAAAACACGGTGCAAGTCACAGCAAGACAGAATTACACTGATCAAGTAACAGCAAGACAGAATTACACTGATCAAGTAACACAGCAAGACAATTACACTGATCAAGTAACACACCAAGACAGAATTACACTGATCAAGTAACAGCAAGACAGAATTACACACACACACACACACACACACACACACACACACCACACGCATGCACTCACACACACACACACACACACACACACACACACACACACTGTGATACACAAACACACACTGTCACACACACACACACACACACACACACACACACACACACACACACACACACACACACACGCATGACTTCTTGATGAAAACTGGTTGCATTCACATATTCCATCTTTATTTCATTAGATTGTAATAACCAAACACAGAACATAAGACAAAAGCACCCATATACAATGAGCACAGACTGTAAAATGAGTTTCCGCATTCCATGCCAACGGAAACATGGCTATCATGGACAGTTTCAAACAGTTGCTTCAGTTTATTTTTGTTTTCTTATCATCACTGTTGCCGTTACTATTCTTATGATTATGTTGACGATGGTGGTAATTGTTGTCACCGTTTACCATATCATTCTGCTTGTAGATATCTTTTTGTCTCTGAGCATTTTTTTATTTGTTAGATTTTTCACTAAACTCATCTTTCACCATTTTCTTGTGGCTGTGCGATTTGTGGGGATGGATACATTTATGTAAAGTAATACGATGATTTTGCGTAGAATGCATTTACAGACATAATCTTTCATCCAATCATTTTTGTAATTTTGATGTCGAAATAAAGAAGGAATAATTTTAAAAAGCATGGCTATTAGAATACCACAAAATCGACATGTAAAATATTTGACATGCAAAGCAATCCCCATCCCCCTCCCCTCTCCCCGATTATCCCTTCTTCATCACAACTTTACTTTTCCTTTTCTTTACACACACACACACACACATACACACACACACACACACACACACACACACACGCACGCACGCACGCACGCACGCACGCGCGCGCACACACACACACACACACACGCGCGCACGCACGCGCACGCACACACACACACGCACACACACACACACACACATACTCGTATAATGTTACATGACATAACATTCAGCATGCAGGCATACATGTTATAGCGCAGAAAGAATTCTGTCTATGCAGGAGATGAATCCAATACAAATCAACACCTAATTCCAAGAGTAGAAAGAAACTCGTGGAGAGCGTGGCAGCAGAGAGTCCTCAGAAGAGAAGCCCCCTTCAAGCAAGTGTTTCGGCCCTTATCTCCTGACACTCTAGGGGGGTTGGGCCACACCCGGTTCATGACTCCGGATGTCCCTCTGCTGCCCCTTTTTTTTTTTTTTTTTCCCCATCTTGGGACGAGCCATGGCTGGGATTCGAACCCATGACCCTCTGGACATGCTCATTTTCCACTTAACGACTCGCGCTTTAACCACTGAGCCACAGGGACACCTGATATTTGTAGGGAAATTAAGCCTTATGAAGTTCACTTTTGTTCCTCCTTGACCAGATCCAGCTTGAACACCTCTCTGCCGCTTCTGCCATTGCTTTCAGGGCTCTGGTTTTTTCCTTCCCTGCAACTGAGAGCTGTTTCATGAGGCTGTATGCAGACGTTCCTACAAACCCCCTAGCTCCAATTTCTGCAGTGAGGACTTTGACCTGATAGCCTTCTCTCCTCAGGCTGTTTGCCAGATCAGCATACTTTTCAGTCTTGTAGATTTGAGCTGCCTCCATTCTGTTCTCATATGGCACCGTGAGCTCGATCATGATCAGCTGCTTGGTTGACTTAGAGTGGACTACTATGTCTGGTCTCATGCCACTCTTGCTGATGATCTCTGGGTGACTCTTCCATTCTGGGAGGTCTGCAGTGCACTCCCAGTCATCTGCCCCATCCAGCAGACTCTGCCTGCATGTTTCGAGTGGCACTGTTGTTCTTGGCCATGATTTGCTGCCTCCTGCCGTGAAGAATGTTGCGGGTGCTTTTGGAGTCCTGATTTTCCCTTTTGTGGTGTTGGTACTAGCCCAGACTACTTGTACAATCTCTTTGAGCACTTGGTTGTGCCTCCATGTGTACCTTCCTTGAGCCAGGGCTACTTTACATGAGCTTAGGACATGCTCCACTGTTTGTTTTTCATGGCAGAGGGGGCATACAGGATCGTCTGTTTTCCCCCACTTCACCAGGTTTGCATTTGAGGGCAGAAGGTCATATGCAGATCTGAGAATGAAGCTGATCCTGAGAGGGGCCATGTGCCAAATGTCATTCCAAGTGAGACTTCTTTGGAGTGCATTCTCCCACGTTGTCCATTGCCCTTGCTGGCTCTGCTGGACTGCTTTTTGGAGTCGTTTTTGGTCTTCTTCTTTTCTCATCTCCTGAATCATCATGTCTCTTTTGGCTTTTCCTTTGGCCTTTGACTACCATTCAGTTTTGGTCACCCCCAGTCCTTGTCTATTGGTCTGTGTGTGTCCTGTTATTTCTCTGATCTTGAGACTTTCTTTTGCGCAATCCATCGCCTCTTGAACCTTCCATTTTCTGCCTGTCTTCAGCTGGGGCTTGATTGCTTCTACCACCTTGTCTGCTGAGTCCTCCAGCATGCTTTGAAGTCTGATCTTCCCTGCTTTGTATTCCTCCAGGATGGATTTCAGTGGTAGTTTCAGCTTTGCTTGGCGACAGTACAGCGCTATGTCAGTCAGACAGGGTGGGACACCAAGCCATTTCCTTGTGAACTTGTTGATTTTGGCTTCCATTGCCTCCACTAAGCTGGTGCAGATGTTGTATATCATCAGAGGCCATAGGAGCTTTGGTATCAGCATGAACTGCAGACACCAGACCTTGTATTTGCCAGGGAGCCCACACTGGTCAATGGTCTCCAAGCCTTCCTCCGCCATCTGCTTGGTTTCTTTTGCTCTTTGTGTGTCTTTCAGCGTATCATCATACCATCTTCCAAGGCTCTTGACTGGTTCTCCTGTGACTGTTGGAATGGCCTGGTTGGCAACACTGAAGACCACAGATCCGGCCACTTTTCCTTTCCTCAGTGAGAGACTCCGTGATTTCTTTGGCTTGAACTTCATTCTGGATGAGGCAACTATGTCGTCCAGCCTCTCCAGCACATGACGTGTCTCGTCTTCTCTGGATGAAATCACTGTAGTGTCATCCATGAAGGCCTTGAGAGGAGGCATCTTGTATCCATCGCCAAGGTCTGTTTGTCTCGCGTTGTTTGTTGCTGCTTTCAAGATGAGTTCCATTGCCAGCACGAACAGTATTGGGGAAATTGCACAGCCCATTGCAATACCCACTTCCAAGTTGATCCAGTCTGTTGTGTACTCCTTGGTAGAGAACCGCATTGAGAAGCCATTGAAGTACTTCTTGAGCATGTTGCAGATGTTCTTTGGCACATGGTACATCTCAAGAGCCAACTGTATCATCTCATGGGGCACAGATCCATATGCGTTTGCCAGATCAAGCCACACTACGTCCAGGTCTCTCTTTTCTGTTTTTGCTTTTTGGATTGCGTCCCAGATCATTGTGACGTGTTCTACACAGCCAGCCACGCCTGGGATGCCACCTTTCTGGACTGACACATCCAAGTACTTGTTTTCCATCAGGTACTTGGTCAGCCTTGCTGCCATGACAGAGAAGAAGATTTTCCCTTCGACGTTCAGTAGTGATATTGGCCTGAACTGGCTGATGTCACTTGAGTTTTGCTCTTTGGGGATGTACACACCATCTGCCGTCATCCACTGGCCGCTGATCTTCTGGTTTCTCCAAGCCGATCGCAGCAGCCTGTGGAGCCACTCCAGCACCTTGGGACATTTCTTGTAAAGCTGGTAAGGTATTCCGTTTGGCCCTGGTGATGATTTGGCTCTGGCTTTGTCGACCACCTTCTTGATTTCCGGCAACGTTGGAGGCTTGCCATTGAACTGTTCCTCAGGGTTGGTTGGCCACACCAGACCTTGAATGTCGAGTGGTGCTTTGCTCTGTGGGTCAGAGTATGTTTTCCTCAGATGCTGCTCAAGAACTCCTTTGTCCACACTTAGGGTCCCAGATTTTGGCTGCTCAAACAGTGTTCTGGCAAACTGGAAGGGGTCTCTGAAGAAGCGCTCTTGTGTCTTCTTCTTTTTGCTCTTCCTCTTCCTCGCAGATTCCGCTTTGCTGAGGGCGCTGTGTTTTTCTTTCAGGTCTTTCCACAGTTTTTCCAAGCCTTGTTTTTCAGCTGGCAATGCGGTCTTCATTTGCATCTTGAGGTTTTTCTTTCGGACCCTGATCTTGTCCATCTTTTCTTGGCGTCTGGATTTCTTTGGAGGTGTTTTCTCTTTGGGTAGTTTTGCTCTATAGGCGTCTCTACATGTGGCATACACAATGTCCCCATATGTGGCTAGTTTGTGTTCCAGGGTGCTTTTCCCTATCAGTGCATCGAGTCTTTGGACGATTTTTGCATCCAGTTTCTCCCAATCTTCAGTTTCGTTTGCTCGTGGCAGGTTGAGTTCCAGGCGCCTGGCATCGAGGGCCTGTGCAAATTCCTCATCCGAACCAACAGCGTGGATGTCCTTGACACTGTGGTTTAAATCCTGGCCTTGGTCTTCCGACGTCTTATCTGCTGATGCAGTGCGCTGCTGCTCATTCAGATGAGTCTTCACACATCCCATCTTTGTTCTGTGGATCTTCATGCCACGGGTGGTAGCGAAACGCTTTCCACAGACACATGGATATTCTATTTGGTCCATGTTCATAGTCCGTTTGGGATTTGCAGTCATGATTGGTTGAGCACCGATGGATTCATCATTCTCTCCCCCTTTCGGTGAATCCTGGGAGCATCTTTTCCTTTTATTCTTAGTAGCCACATGTTTAAGGCAAAGTGGGGAGCCAGCCCACAGAGCCCTTGGTTCTGGTCTTTCCCAGTGTCCTCCGGTCTTTCCCGGACGTCCTCCGGCCTATTCCCGGAAGTCAATGGTTTACCCATGCATCAGTAGAAAGAAACTCGTGGAGAGCGTGGCAGCAGAGAGTCCTCAGAAGAGAAGCCCCCTTCAAGATAAAATAACACCAGGATGGAGAATGGAGAGCTGGAATAAAAACTCGAACATCATCGCACGTATGCATTCTCTCACATGTGCACACGCATTGCAAGGATCCTGTCTTGATGAATTCATCTTCAGGAAGTTTCAATCCATTCAAGTGATATTGTGCATAGCTCTATTCTGATTTTTTACTTCAAGTTCAAAGTTCTGCCATCACGCTACCTCTTAACCACGTAGATATCAGCACAATTCACTTTTGGTTCTAGACTGGCTTTCTGTTGAACTAAGAATAGTATACAAAACTTCCTGCGTCTGCGTCCAGATCACCATTTCTGGAAAGACACAGCAATATCTTCCTGAACTTGTGAACATTTCATGTTTGTGAAGGTCTCCCCGGTCCTCCACTGACGACAGAATGTTTCGCTACAAGAAATTCATCGGGGAAAAAAGACACAGTGAAATAGCATTTCGTTCTTCTGCATGTCAAACAAGGGAACCCTGTGCCTTTTCCCGTCCGTCACAGTCTCTCATCGTCTCACCCTTTCAAGCAGCCCAAAAGTACACCGCGGTAATGCTTCTTAGTTGAACAGAAAGCCAGTCCAGAACCAAAAGTGAATTGTACTGAGATCTACGTGGTTTAGATGTAGCGTGACGGCAGAACTTTGAACTTGATATAAAAATCAGAATATGTTTTATAAACAACGAGATCAAGCAGGAACGCCATGAGCAGTTTGTTGTCAAGAAGCATCTGACAGCATAAAAGCAATGTGCGATGTGACATCACATCATTAAGTCCCTTCACACACACACACACGCGCGCACACACACACACACACACACACACACACACACACACACACACACACACACACACACACACACACACACCATGGACACCATGGACACTGATGCCGTGCCCAAATGTTATCTCCAAAGACAGAACATGGCTTACTGGAGTGTTGGAATGACAACCAACATAGCACCAATGGTAAGCCACAGACTGGAAGTGTTGGAATGGCAGGAACATAGCACCAATGGTAAGCCACAGACTGGAGTGTTGGGATGGCACGAACTCAGCACCAATGGTAAGCCACAGACTGGAGTGTTGGAATGGCAGGAACATAGCACCAATGGTAAGCCACAGGCTGGAAGTGTTGGAATGGCAGGAACATAGCACCAATGGAAAGCCACAGACTGGAGTGTTGGGATGGCACGAACTTAGCACCAGTGATAAGCCTCCGAACTGTAGCTGAAGAACCCTCAGGGAGAAAAATGACAGGAGAATGAAGAAAAGATGGAAGCAAGAAGAGACACGTTAAACGACGGGATTGAGAGAAAAAACAAGAGGACAGAAGGAGGGTAAAAAGGAAAGAGTGTAGGAAGGCAGGAAGGAAAGAGTGTAAGAAGGCAGGAAGGAAAGAGTGTAGGAAGGCAGGAAGGAACAAGTATAGGAAGGCAGGAAGGAACGAGTGTAGGAAGGCAGGAAAGAAAGAGTGTAGGAAGGCAGGAAGGAAAAAGTGTAGGAAGGCAGGAAAGAAAGAGTGTAGGAAGGTAGGAAGGAAAGAGTGTAGGAAGGCAGGAAGGTAAAAGTGTAGGAAGGCAGGAAAGAAAGAGGCGAGGGAGCAATGATGGAAGGACGGAAAGAGTGTAGGAAAGGTGCTGGTCAGAAAGAAAAGAAAGAAGAATCAGAGAAAGATGGAAAGAAAGCAGATCAGAAAGACGAATCAGAGAAAGATGGAAAGAAAGCAGACCAGAAAGAAGGAAGGAAAAGACAGAGGTGAGGAATGAAGAAGAGAAGGAAACAGGGAAGGGAAGAAGGGGGAGGGAGGGAAAGGAAAGAGGAGGGGGAAGGGGGGGACTACAGATCGCGCTGCCTCAGGAGGAGGGAGAGTTTGGCTTCATGATCAGCAGCTCCGTCTCTTCCGGTCGCATGTGTCTGGTCATCTTTGCCAGGGATTTCCTCAGCAGCTTCTCCAACTTGTTCTTCTTCAGTAAAAGAAGTTCCTGCAACAAGGTCAAAGACAAGTGTTCTTTAAGGGAACCCTCGTGGAGTGTGAAGGAGATCAACACCACGACCTGCACAACAGGTCCCCACATCGTTATCCCAGTCTCTGGGTATGGAGAATAAAAGCAACTGTTGTAAAAATAAGTTCAAGGTCAAACCTTATTTGAAATTACTTGCAACGTGGAGAATGTCAGAAACAACTAGGAATCAGCAAGTTATAGTGTAAGTATTGTTTCTTTTTTATCGTAGTATGGAAGCGATAGAATTTCGATTAGATATTTTAAACATAAATGTTCTAATCTGGAATAACAATGATTACATACAACATTTCCTAATTCAATACAGTTTCTTAATTTCAGGCGATTGTAATTCATGTGGTGAAGATGTTTTATACAATGATGTGATATTTCCTTGATTGAGTCGTTGATTTGCATGCAATAACACCATATACCAAGCATGTTATCATTCACTGGTTTTATATATTGAGTGAGCAGAACTTGAAACGAGTCCACCATTTTTGTCTTGCAGCCAGTACATGATGTGCTATTTCCGTGGGAAAAAGCGTTGATTTGCATGCAGTAACAAAGTGGGAAAATCACACCAAACAATTCATCATTTTCTTGTTTGCATACTGAGTGAACAAACCTTCAAACGCGTCAACCATTGCTTTGCGGCAAGGACATGTTGGCATTACCAGAATTCAGAGTCCCTAAATACCGACACCAAGTGTCTTTGAACAGGATCGGTCCCCCCCCCCCCTCCCCCCAAATGCGTGGATTCAGTTAGTTAAGGACTAGCAAATGCACACCAAATGTAGAGGACACAAGGAGTTCGATGCGCACAAAATCAACATCAACATTGCACAGACAAGTGTGCTCCATGGCTACGTTACCTAGCGGGGTTTTAAACAGGAATCCTCAACTGGAAACGTTGTTATGTTTATAAAAAAAAAAGAAAAGATTGAAACAAATCGCCACAACAGGAGATTGCCGACCTTGAAGGTCGTGTGGGTTCAGGTGGATTTTCAATAGGAACTGACCTGTACACTGAACAGCCGGATCTGCTTCGTCCTGTCCTCGGTGATGTCAGCCAGGTGTTGTTGTTCCTTGGCGATGAGGTCTTTGGCCCTCGGCCCCATCACCCACGACCACATCACCACCCGACCCCTCAGACACTGCCATCAAAGGTCAAGACACAATGTTCAATCCACATTTCCTGTGGATGGGGTTACATGACGTTTTTGTTTTTCGTTTACTAACTCAGGGGCTTAATCGTACTGTTACTGTGTACCATAGTCCCTCAGTTTATTCATGGATATGTTTTTACTTGTCTCTATGTTGGATGTGTGCGATGGGAGCCCGAGGTTTTGAGTTGAGTGATACTATTAAAACGGATGTTTGATGTGCATGACGGTCGAAACTTGCAAAGCTTGTGTAGCTTGTTCAAGTCCTTTTGAATGCATTTGTCGAACGAACCGTTGAAACTAGAAATTACAGTTACAAAATGATCACTCACACGGTACAACTATGTGGATTTCGCGTGTTTGCGTTTCTGCTATCTTCTTTCTGTGTTACTGCAGTTAGAAAATGCTGACATATTTTAAACAGCACTGAAGGCTAGCCATTTTTTGCTCTAAATTATCAAAGGTACACAACTCCAAATCAATAACACTTGGAGCACATATACAGGAGTAGAGCAGGAGTGGTGTACCTTTAATTCTATTACCATGAGAGAACAAGTAGCCGTCTTCGTTTTTTTTCACGGGTTTACGTTCTCTGGCCTCATTTTATTTTCATTTTCATTTTTCGCTAAAGCTGATATCATTATATGACTGCGTACCAACAATGGCACTATTTACCTCGACTAATGACAAACTTTAAAATCCACGTCTGTATCAACCTTTCCTCGTTTAACTATAGCGTCATGAGAAATTTAGTACAAATACTTTGCAGCATACGGCAACACGACCAAAAACTCATTGCCAACAATGCACGTGACAACACGACCAAACACTCATTGCCAGCAATGCACATGACAACGCAACAAAACATCACTCACACGCAATGACGATAGCAACACAACAAAACATTATCACTCACTATGACAAGTTACAATACAACCAAACACTCATTGCTCCCAACGAACGTGACAACACGATGGAACATCCTGACTCACAATGACAGAGGATGTGTGACAGCTGAAGGGGGACTGTTGTCACTCACAATGACAGAGGACGTGTGACAGCTGAAGGGGGACTATTGTGACTCACAATGACAGAGGACGTGTGACAGCTGAAGGGGGACTATTGTCACTCACAATGACAGAGGACGTGTGACAGCTGAAGAGGGACTGTTGTCACTCACAATGACAGAGGACGTGTGACAGCTGAAGGGGGACTATTGTGACTCACAATGACAGAGGACGTGTGACAGCTGAAGGGGGACTGTTGTCACTCACAATGACAGAGGACGTGTGACAGCTGAAGGGGGACTGTTGTCACTCACAATGACAGAGGACGTGTGACAGCTGAAGGGGGACTATTGTCACTCACAATGACAGAGGACGTGTGACAGCTGAAGGGGGACTATTGTGACTCACAATGACAGAGGACGTGTGACAGCTGAAGGGGGACTATTGTGACTCACAATGACAGAGGACGTGTGATAGCTGAAGGGGGACTATTGTGACTCACAATGACAGAGGACGTGTGACAGCTGAAGGGGGACTATTGTGACTCACAATGACAGAGGACGTGTGACAGCTGAAGGGGGACTATTGTGACTCACAATGACAGAGGACGTGTGACAGCTGAAGGGGGACTATTGTGACTCACAATGACAGAGGACGTGTGACAGCTGAAGGGGGACTATTGTGACTCCCGATGACAGAGGACGTGTGATAGCTGAAGGGGGACTATTGTGACTCACGATGACAGAGGACGTGTGACAGCTGAAGGGGACTATTGTGACTCACAATGACAGACGACGTGTGACAGCTGAAGGGGGACTATTGTCACTCACAATGACAGACGACGTGTGACAGCTGAAGGGGGACTATTGTGACTCACAATGACAGAAGACGTGTGACAACTGAAGGGGGACTATTGTCACTCACAATGACAGACGACGTTTGACAGCTGAAGGGGGACTGTTGTCACTTACAATGACAGAGGACGTGTGATAGCTGAAGGGGGACTATTGTGACTCACAATGACAGACGACGTGTGACAGCTGAAGGGGGACTATTGTGGCTCACAATGACAGACGACGTGTGACAGCTGAAGGGGGAAACATCCTGACTCACAATGACAGAGGACGTGTGATAGCTGAAGAAGGACTATTGTGACTCACAATGACAGAGGACGTGTGACAGCTGAAGGGGGACTATTGTGACTCACAATGACAGAGGACGTGTGACAGCTGAAGGGGGACTGTTGTGACTCACAATGACAGAGGACGTGTGACAGCTGAAGGGGACTATTGTCACTCACAATGACAGAGGACGTGTGACAGCTGAAGGGGGACTATTGTGACTCACAATGACAGAAGACGTGTGACAGCTGAAGGGGGACTGTTGTGACTCACAATGACAGAGGACGTGTGACAGCTGAAGGGGGACTATTGTGACTCACAATGACAGAGGACGTGTGACAGCTGAAGGGGGACTATTGTGACTCACAATGACAGAGGACGTGTGACAGCTGAAGGGGGACTATTGTGACTCACAATGACAGAGGACGTGTGACAGCTGAAGGGGGACTATTGTGACTCACAATGACAGAGGACGTGTGACAGCTGAAGGGGACTATTGTGACTCACAATGACAGAGGACGTGTGATAGCTGAAGGGGGACTATTGTGACTCACAATGACAGAGGACGTGTGACAGCTGAAGGGGGACTATTGTGACTCACAATGACAGAGGACGTGTGACAGCTGAAGGGGGACTCTTGTGACTCACAATGACAGAGGACGTGTGACAGCTGAAGGGGGACTCTTGTGACTCACAATGACAGAGGACGTGTGACAGCTGAAGGGGACTGTTGTCACTCACAATGACAGAGGACGTGTGACAGCTGAAGGGGGACTGTTGTCACTCACAATGACAGAGGACGTGTGACAGCTGAAGGGGGACTATTGTCACTCACAATGACAGAGGACGTGTGACAGCTGAAGGGGGACTATTGTCACTCACAATGACAGAGGACGTGTGATAGCTGAAGGGGGACTATTGTCACTCACAATGACAGAGGACGTGTGACAGCTGAAGGGGGACTATTGTCACTCACAATGACAGAGGACGTGTGACAGCTGAAGGGGGACTATTGTCACTCACAATGACAGAGGATGTGTGATAGCTGAAGGGGGACTATTGTCACTCACAATGACAGAGGACGTGTGACAGCTGAAGGGGGACTATTGTGACTCACAATGACAGAGGACGTGTGACAGCTGAAGGGGGACTATTGTGACACACAATGACAGAGGACGTGTGACAGCTGAAGGGGGACTGCTGGCCCTCCTCTTGGATGCAGAAATCATCCAGCCAAATCCTGCTCTCCGTGTTCCTCAGGTACTCGCTCGCAACATCGCACACTGCAACGCAATCAACCCCCAGTGAGATAAGACAGACAGACAGACACACAGACAGACAGACAGACGGAGACAGAGAGAGACACGACAGAGAGAGAGAGAAAGACAGACAGACAGACAGACAGACAGACGGAGACAGAGAGAGACACTACAGGGAGAGAGAGAGAGAAAGACAGACAGACAGACGGAGACAGAGAGAGACACTACAGAGAGAGAGAGATGGACACACACACACACACACACACACACACACACACACACACACACACACACACTGAACTGAAACCATTGACGGATTAACCATGGGTTCACACACACGTACACACACACACACACACGCGCGCGCGTGCGCGTGCACACACACACACACACACACACACACACACACACGCACACACACACACAAACACACACACACACACACACACACGCACGCACGCATGCACGCACACATGGGGAGAGAGAGAAAGAGGAAGGAGGGGGATAGACAGACGGGCAGGTAGACGAACAGAGACAACCAGACGAAAAAAAGACAGACAAAACAGACGGACCAATACAGGGAAGTGAGGGAGATTGATGGAGAGAGGGCTAGTAAGACAGAAGCAGAGATGGAGACACTAATGTGTTGAAATACTAGTGAAACGGCATTTGCCCTCCCTCCTCTCCTCTCTCTCTCTCTCTCTCTTCTCTCTCTCTCTCTCTCTCTCTCTCTCTCTCTCTCCTCTCTCTCTCTCTCTCTCTCTCTCTCTCTCTCCTCTCTCTCTCTTCTCTCCTCTTCTCATCTCTCTCCTCCTCCTCTCCTCCCCCACCATTTCTAAGACATTCAGCGCACAACTTCTATCCAGCATCAGAACTCGAGCCTCGAGCAAACACAGATGACTATACCTGGGTACTTTTTGAACTCAAATCTGCTCATTATCTTATAGGGGATAATGGCCTTCTTGTTCCCATGGCA
>JAMYXO010001112.1:7500-10000 GCA_033310375.1 Conus canariensis
GTTGCTTGGGGGATTCACCAGACCAGTTCATGTTCACTTTGTATCGGTCCTTACTTGGCAGTGAGTCAGGCGAGAAATAGTTCATGTTCATGCTGTATCGGTCCTTACTTGGCAGTGAGTCAGACAAGAAATAGTTCATGTTCATGCTGTATCGGTCCTTACTTGGCAGTGAGTCAGACAAGAAGTTGATCCTGTTCTGCATGGCCTACTTACTCAACACATAAACAGACACACTGGTGAAAACGCTTTAGACTCACAGAGTATCCATGACGGTTAAATGCTTCCCCCAATCCAGCTTATACTCACTCCTGGGATGCACTGGTCGCTAAATGGCCGTGGGAGCGGCCAAAAGCAAAGGCTGTCATGATGTGGTCTTTTATGAAACACCCATGGACAGACACACCGTAAACAAGCAGTTCAAAGCATGAAACATCCATGACTCTGTTGTCCACGCCCTACGCCTAACACACTCCACTTTGGTGCACATCAGTCAATACATAGCAACAGGACGGACCACACACAGATCTTCTAGGCACCACCTAGTCATCCAAGACACAGCGGACACGATGATGAAAACCAGTTGGATGCCTCAAACTTACGTGACAGTGTAATAAATGCAGCAGACCACTTCCTATTCTGTTTTTGGCGTAGAGAGATCATTCCATGGGATTGGGAGGGGATACAGTGATGTAAAAAGGAGGCAGGAAAGAAGCAAAGGGGAGACCACAGACCAGTGCTTTCTCAGTTATGGGACTTGGGAGGGATCCAAAACGGAGACATCTCAGGCCCACTCATTGAACACGCTGACAGGCTCACTGATGAAAACGAGTTTGATGGCTGAATTGTCCATGGCTCTGTAGTCAATGCCCCAAAGCGTACGATACTCAGTGCTGGTGCAGGCTGGTCTGTCCATGGCAGAGGGCAGGCAGGAAAGACGTCAACATGTGGTCCGGGAATCCAACACGCCGATGGGCATACTGACATTAGGAACATGTTGCACGGAACATACATTGTAGTGTTGTGACTGCCCTAATCCTGTACATGCTCATATTGTTACAGACTGATTCTGGAATGAGAATGAGAGAAACCAGAAACACAGACACAGTATGTATAACATATTTACTGAACAAACGGGGGAAAAATCATCGTTGAGTTAAATAAATTGGTGCACAAAATATAAATCGTTACTTGCTCGCCTAGGATAAGTTCATTTAGAGAGAGAGAGAGAGAGAGAGAGAGAGAGAGAGACAGACAGACAGACAGACAGAGAGACAGAGACAGAGAGAGAGAGAGAGAGTTAGTGAGTGAGAGAGAGAGAGTGAATGAGTGAGTGAGTGAGTGAGTGAGTGAGAGCGAGAGAGAGTGAGTGAGTGAGTAAGTTGAGAGCGAGCGAGCGAGAGAGAGAGGAGTGAGGGAGTGAGTGAGCGACAGCGAGAGAGAGAGAGAGAGAGTGAATGAGTGAGTGAGTGAGTGAGAGCGAGAGAGAGAGAGAGAGAGTGAGTGAGTGAGAGAGAGACAGAGAGAGAGAGAGAGAGAGAGAGAGAGAGAGAAGAGAGAGAGAGAGAGAGAGAGAGAGAACGAACGTAATGAACGAACGAACGAACGAAATTTGTTTAATGAGGGAAAAGAATAAGCACATGGCAGGCTTGTTTGCATCTTGCCCTCAAAAATGAAAAAGAAACATTTCAAACACAAAAGCCACCCTCCACACCCCAACCATTAACCAAACACCCACCTGTCGCACAATCCTTCCAAGCACTCTACACACCCAATGATAATGATGACAAATACCCAATAATAACAGCAGTAACAATTGTAATGAATGATAATGATTAAAAATAATAACATTACAATTCAAATATAACACAATGCGTACATACATACATATGCATTGACAAACATTACATCTATCGAATAGCATGATCTGAAAAAGATAGAAATACAGAACACATAATAATCACAAATCGAATCAATATGATAGTAAATCAATATTAAAACCAAGAATCTGTTCCGGAAGGGGGCGTACAGCACACTTTTTTGCGCCCCTCCAGATACGCACGCAATTCCCCTTTCCTCTCTATCCCGTGTTCTCTGCAAACAATTCCATCCTCGCCCCTCGTCACAAACACCCCACCTCACCCCATCTACCCCTCCGTTCACAACCAACCCTACTCAAACAGAGAGAAGAGAGAGAGAGAGAGAGAGAGAGAGAGAGAGAGAGAGAGAGAGAGAGAGAGAGGCCTGATATAAAAGTAAATATTCACTGATCATAAGGATCAGGAGATGCTGTTCATGTATTGCGTCATAAGGTGTGTTTGATATTTGTTTTTAAAGACTGGGAGGCTTGTATTTACATCGAATGAAGGTATAACAGAATTCCATAAGCAGCCACTAGAGTACAACAAGCTTGATTTAAACAGATCTTTCTCGGAAGAGGTACTTTTTCTTGTAAACATGACGAATCTTCTTCATTTCGAATCTATTTTTCAAAGCCATAGGG
>JAMYXO010001112.1:15000-33214 GCA_033310375.1 Conus canariensis
CCTTTCTCTGTTAGGTTGTGTCAGTTTCCGCCTGCAGTCATCTCACTGTCAGTTTTGTGTTCTTCCTTTATGCGCGCTCTGTCAGCAAAGATTGCACAAACACTTACAGAGTTCATTTTAACACCACGTAGTAAAAGGGGTGAAATATGTGGGCCCAGCGACAATGCCACTAATGCTTGGAGCTGATCTAACGGGATGCATGATCACTCAGCGAATTCATTACAACTGAAACACTTTCTATCGAAATAATATTGAACATTTTCAAGACAGGAGAAGTAGGGTTTTTTTCATTAATAACTTCAGATTCATTCCTTTGCTGTATAAAGTAGTGTTCTACACGTCAACTGAATTAAAGGAAGAGAATATAGATTCTTGCAGTCCCTTTTTTAACTTAAATTTGTGTTGTTGTTGCTATTTTGGTGTTTTAACATCAGGGCAGCTTCAAATCACACTGTGGATGAGAGGTCCTGCAGATATGAGTTGGGCACAGAAAGGGAAATCACTACAAAAGAAATTATAGTAGTACGCTCCGACGTACGCACAGGGACAAATATACGCAGCTACGTACGCATGCATGTAGCACACACACACACACACACACACACACACACACACACACACACACACACACACACACACACACACACACCTGTTTTGAATAAACAGACTGGAGTGTGTTCTGGACGATGAGAGCCCACTAGACAAGACAACTGACGTGATCTCCAGCTACATCAACTTGTGCGTGGGCATGGTACTACAGACAATGGAGATCAGGCTGTACCCAACTCCAAGCCCTGTATCACCAAGGACCTGAAACAGCTGCTGAAGAGAGAGAAAGTCAGCTCTGAAAGAAAAGGACACCAGGAATATGCAGCTCACCTAGAAGAAGATCGACAAGAGGATCAGGGAGGAGAAGAAGTATCTCTGCAAAACTCGAGGACAACTTCCGGCAAGGTGACTCCAGGAAGTGCTGGCAGAACATCTCTGCCATAACAGGGTACAGGCCCAAGAAAGCTGAACTGAGAGCAGACGACGAGAGGATTGGCCAATGTACTGAATATGTTCTACACCAGTTTTGACCAGCGGGACTTCAGCATGAGCAGCAGCGGGCCATGGACACGGTGCCCCAGATCCCTGGATCCCCAGTGACCATCAATGAAGAGGAAGTCCGTCGACTGTTCAGGAAGCTGAATGTCAGAAGTGCCTCTGGTCCGGATAGCATCAGCGTAGGACTCTGAAAATCTGCAGCAACTCCTTGGCCATGTCTTCAGAGAGCTGTTCCAGCGAACAATTCAGGAAGGCCATGTTTCGCGATTATGGAGGTCATCCACAATCATTCCTGTGCCAAGAAGAAAGTGATCAGTCAGCCTCAACGACTACAGACCAGTGGCGCTAACATCAGTCCCCATGAAATGTACTGAGGAAATTGTCCTCAAGCATCTCAGGGGAGAAACATGAAGACCATCAAGATCCACTGCAGTTCGCCTACACCAGAGGTAGGGGAACACAGTAAGATGCCATCCAGACAATGCTGCGACCACTTCCCCAGTACCCTGATAGGCTCGGGACGTTTCGCCAGGGTTTTGTCTGTGGAGTTTTCAAGTGTTTCAACACCATTCAGCCCCATCACCTCGTCGGGAAACTACTGGCCATGGCTGTTAACCCAGAGATCATCAAATGGATCTTCAGCTTCCTGACCTGCACAGACCACAGCAAGTCGTAGTTGGGCCGGGTTGTCCTCCGATGTCCTGGTGACCAATGCAGGAGCCCCACAGGGGTGTGTTCTGTCGCATGCCCTGTTCACCATCTACACTGCTGACTGCCGCAACCCAGGGAGGCATGCAGTCTGCAGACCAAGTTCGCAGATGACACGTCACTATTCAGGGCTGATTGCACGACCTCTGATGAAAACCATGTACCGAGAGACGTCGGCAAGTTGGTGGACTGGTGCGACAGGAAACTTCCTTCAGCTCAATGTCACCAAGACAGAGGAGATGGTCATCGACTTCCGCAGGAACCCAAGCAGCACTTTTTCATCAAGGAAGAGGAAGTGCGCATTGTGCGCACCTACAAGTACTTCGACACAGTCATTGACAAGTTGGAGTGGACCCCTAACATCGACATGTGCTGCAAGAAGGCCAACCAGCGTCTTTTCTTTCTGCGGAAGCTCCCCCAGTTCAGGGTCAACAGCAACCTTCCTGAACTTGTTCTATCAGTCGGTGATCCAGTCCATCGTCCTCTACAACCATCTGTGCTTCCAGTCGTAACGCTGGTCGACTGCTGTCCATGAGATGCAGGACATCCAGATATAAAGATTATTTTCTGCCATCAGCAATTTGAGCCCTGAAGGAGGCTTGCAGGCGGAATTGAAAATCGATGCCCTTGCTGGCAGATACAGTAAAACAGTAATCATCCTCGTCCGCCCTCCTGTCCTCACTCCAGCCAGTCCATCTTTAAAGTACCCTCCTCAACCCATTCCTCCATCTCCATCCCATCTACCCCCTCCCCCTCCCCACTGCGCACCCTCCCTCCTCCCCCCTTCTTCCATCCAAAACTGTATGATCTCGGATTATCATGTTGGTGTAATGATGATGATGACTGCAGTGATAATGATAATTAAAATAACTGATTTTGAAACCCACGCATACTTAAACAGACTCATGATAGACATTCAAGCACATGCAGATATGCTGGCAAGCATAGGCAAACCCACATTTATGCACCATTTATGCATTTCTTGCTTTCACGCACACACAACACATACACAGAGAGCGACACTCACGGCGCTTATGCACAGATGCATGCACATCCACAGGCACACACATACATGTGTACACACACAGGCACACTTCCACACGCACATGCACACACATGCTCACACAGATGCGCACACTCACAATCAGACTTGAGCAACACATGCCCACACACAGGCACAATTAGTACTGATTAATGGTTACATACATATTCAATGTGGTTGTGCTGTTGCGGTGTAATATTATGGAGATGTAGTCCTTTGATCTTATGTTCATATCATGTTTATAACCATGATGTGTTGACAAATTTTAGTTTATGAATTTCTGGTGTGTGTGAGAGAGAGAGAGATGAGAGAGAGACACACACACACACACCACACACCACACCACACACCCACACACACACACACACACATCATACACACACACAATCACACACACGCATACACTTACACACAATCAATTAGCTAATTGGTTGACAAAAGGTCGAGGGGCAAGAACGACAATGACATGTGTGTGCACACCCCAACCTCAATCGCCCACCACTTTCCCTGCTTTTGAACTGTGACCAGTCGTCCATGATCAATAACACAGGCTTGTGTTCGTTTATTTGCTTATGAAGTCTCTCTCTCTCTCTCTCTTCTCTCTCTCTCTCTCTCTCTCTCTCTTCTCTCATCTCTCTCTCTCTCTTGTTCCTTGTTGATGATGCTAATGTTGTTTCTGGTGTTGTCTTTGCTGCTATTGATCTATTTCATCATCATTTTACCAAAGAGTGTGTCTGACAATATGTTTTACTTATAACAAAGTAGAATTGCAAGGATAAACTGGAAGACTAGACATTGTTTAATTGGTTTATTTGTTGAGTACCAAAGTTTCTCTCTCTCTCTCTCTTCTCTCTCTCTTCTCTCTCTCTCTCTCTCTCTCTCTCTCTCTCTCTCTCTCTCTCTCAGTGGCAAACTGACCCAGGACTTCGAAAAAAGGCCCTTCGTCTAAGACTGAGAAGCGCTTCAGTGAACAGTGTCAGGGAAAAGAGACAGTTAACTCTGCAAGACTCCGTTTCGAATAGTGCATCTCAGAACAATGCAAAGAAGACACTCCAGAGAACTATAAAATAGGCACTCTGGCTCACCCACCTCCGCCAGCTCCAACCGGCTAAAGCCGGTTTCGCTGCTGCTCCGGCGGCTTACCCAGAGTGCCTATTTTATAGTTCTCTTATAAAAAAAAAACACTTTACAAACATACATAATGTGTAGGATTATCTGTTTTTAAACACTAATTTAGAAAACTTTTGTGACTTAAGTTTTTGCTTAATCCTTCGTTTTTCTTGATCGTCTTCAATAACATCATTTTCACGCATACATTCATCAAATGCGTCTTCTGTCTTTCATGTGGAATAAAACTACAGTCTTTAACTGTTCTCTAAAGTCTTTTAAAACTGAGTTATATTTTTTGACATAAAATCCACACACTTATCCCAGCATGTCTTCCACTGAAAGCCAGTTTTGATAAAGTATTTCTTTTTCTAACTATGTCTCTTTCTGCCGAACAGTCATCTATAATAAATAGTGTCTGAGTTCCCTCAAACTGTCTATAAAAGTGTTCTAAGCACTCGCTATAGTTTATTGCTAGGGATCAACTAAATAGATTTCATCATCCGTCCATATAAACCTTCTGTCGTGATATGCTTTGTTCCATTTAAGTGTTGGGCAGAAAATTACTATATGATCAAAATTTATAACGATAAACTGTTTGTAATAGGTCGAGGACAAATATTGTTTTTTCCACAACCAGTCTGTCCACAAATCAATGAACAATGAGGGGTTTTTATCATTAAAGTTTAACATCGGCATTGACACCAAAGTCGTTTGCTCCATAGTTTTATAACAGAATTTAATTTACACCAGTTAGTGTTGTTATCATACTATCCGTCAAAATTTGATCAGTACAATAAAATCTTATAAGGTCTAAATGTGTCAGATTAATCCAACTCAGTTTTGTCAGATTGTTTCTATTAAGACTAACATTGATTTTGTTGCTTGTGTTACGACCTTAAAATTTTCACCATCGTGACGAACCACAACAGTAACTTTAAGATTGTCAACGTCTAAGTTTTGCCAGCTAATAAGAATTCCTTCCATAAGGTTGTCACTGACACCCACAGCTCCATTTCCTCCCCACATCTTTTAAGACAGAAATTTTTAAATATCATTGTGAACGTGTCTCCTAATAACGTGCGTGGAAAGAACTGTACTTTTGTAGTAGCTTCCTTCAAAACTGATTCTCTTCTGTGGAGGATGTACTGTTTGCTCCCAAACTTCTTTATTTCGATCTCTTTCCGACTATTGTTCTCTGGCATAAGACTTACATGTAAAGGGCCAGAGTTCAATGCTTTTCTGAAACTTTTTTGACGGTCGAAAAATGTTAAATGGGCTTACGAATTCAAATTTTATGTCCCATTCTAAATATGGTTCTAAGTGCCATTTGCTGTCAGTTTTTCGAACTATTTTATATTCATACTGACCCGCATTATTTGCTTCTACATTGCGTAGTTGTTCTAGTTTAGGAAACCTTTTGCTGTCGCTAACCTCTTTGCGTTTATAAATAACCATCTTTAGTGTACTCAAAACCATACAAAGTGCCTATCTCACCGTTTTGTTCAAAGTCCTCAAACGTCTGCAAGGTCTTTTAATTCTAAAGTTACACACCTCTCAGGCGCTAATGTAACTCCTGATTCTTCTGGCCCACGTGACATTTTTTAAAACAAACGTATTATTTTTATTTCTAAAACAATGTGCAGGTTATCACATTTTACGACTTTCCCTGTTTTATCTGTGATCTTTATATTAAATGATCTGACCCTCCCACAAGCTAATCTTTTAAACTGTAAATTAGGGAATTGTATAATTTCATAATCGCAATATGCTGCTTTCCCTGATGGAAGAGCTCTTAAAACAGTTGAGGGCCTTCCATCATATAAGTTTTCATCAGTGCTCAGCTCGTCCAAATGAACATAGAGTAATGAATGTAATGCAAGATCGAGCGGATATTCTCCCTCAAAAGTAGTTTCGTCTGGTGTAACTATAAATCTATGAATGGCTTGATTGTCAGTTGCAAAGCCTAACATTTTAGCTAGCCCCAACAAAATAGTAACCTACTTCTTCTTCTTCAGGTTTGAATGTCAACATTATTTTCAAATTTGCATTGTTAAGTTTGAGAGTAATGTCGAAGATACTCATTGCTTCTTTCAGCGTGCAAACCCGTAATAACCATCAGGTATGGTTAACTGGCTAACTTTGTCTCCTCTATTGTCAACTTTTAGAATCGTATTATTCTCCTTGGATTCAGTTATATTAAACCATACGACTTTGTAAAAAATTTCATGGAGTGCGACCCTTTGGGTTCCGCAGTTATTATCATAGCATATTCTAAAAACGAAGGACTGTCTTGAGTTGTTATTGTTACAAACATTTTTAAAACAAATTTTAAAAATGAGTGCATTCAAATATACTAATGCAAAATATTCTGTTGGGCCGCACTACAATCTT
The DNA here is from genome assembly GCA_033310375.1 of Conus canariensis. Classification (NCBI taxonomy): domain Eukaryota; kingdom Metazoa; phylum Mollusca; class Gastropoda; order Neogastropoda; family Conidae; genus Conus; species Conus canariensis. The sequence goes on from JAMYXO010001112.1 coordinate 21,299, forward strand.
AAAAATTTAAACAACTGATACCCTTGACATTTCTGTGACTCAGTCTGACGCCTTTCAAGTAAAGGTTAGTACTCCTTTGAACAGATATCTTAACCCTCCTATTAAAAACGACTACATCCCGAAAGTGTGGTTTAGTCATCCGATGCAGTTTTATCAGAACAGTTAAACTTTGCTGTGTTTTGTGCATCAACTGGGTGTGGAGTGTCGTATGCTGATCATTTAAATCATCCTGATCCTTTGGTGAGGTCAGTGTATAGATTTCATTTTTATTACACCTTCAGACGTATTTTATCTGAACTGCAAGCACCATACCAAAATGCACAAAACGTTTAATCCATTCAGCAACAGAATAGATTACAAGGCTTTGAAAGGATCTGTAACGAATTTGATATTAAACCCAAAGACATATTTAGACAAAAGTTGGATCATAATTATGGTTTAGGCACTCTTTATTATTGGGGCGTGCACAGAAAGTATAAACTATGATTGGAATCCCCTTACACATCTTTCTCTTCAGGCACAACTGTTCACCTCGGGTCCATAGAGCAAGAGCATAAAACAGCATGGACTACATTTATTTTGGATACTTCTAAGGGCCTAACAAAAGCAGGAATAGAACGAATAAACGACTCTATTCGTACTTATGTTTGGTGTTTGCTAGGTTCGCAAGCACAAACGAGATCAAACATAATTGATCCTTCTACTGGCTTTGACGCCCAAAAAACAGTATTTAGCAAATTTAGGAGGATTCTATTAAATTCTGCAATTGATTTGCCTTCAAGTATTAAAAGGTACCAAAATGTTTTACAATTTGCAATATCGAAAGTAGACTTTGCTGTCGGCACTGGTTTATACATGCTACCTTCTGACCTCAGGCTCCAGGTAGGAACAATAATAAACTACAACAATGAAATCCTTGTGGCTGGCAATTTGAAGAGAAGGTCGGAAAAAACGACATAAATTCTAAGCCAGCAATAGCAATAAAAAAAGAAGCCCCCTCAAAACCCCATCCAATCCCAAGGCCCAAAGCCCAAAGGCCATTGAAGACGCGCGTGATGACCATGAATATGAAAAGACAGCACTTGTTATTGGATTAACTGCCCTAGGATTACTTGGTCTTTATCTTACTAAAGAGTAACCCAACTATTAAGACAACTAATGCCCATAAGTGCTCAGCCATAAAGCCAACTACTTTACTTGCAGCAGACAAAAGCCAGCTAACGATCCCTCCTATTATACTAGGCAAAGAATCTATTGCTTTACTAGCTAATTTTTTTAGTAAGTTTGCAAGGTGATCAAGTTGTTTTTTACCCATGATTTATCTGACGACGGAGTTGGCGGGCCTGGTGGCACTGCTCCCCCACCACCACCGCCTGTAATAGCCAACACCAGTGTACTTATTGCAAATCCTAAGGCTGTTATAAACATTGCTAATGTGACACCTTGCTCTCTAAACAGTGTTCTTATTCGTTCTGCTAGCGTCGTGTCTTCATATAAAATTCTTTGGATAGTTTCTCTTATTCTGCTCACTTGAGTTCGTAATTGTTCTCGGTTAGTAGACAGCACTTCTAGTCTTGCTGATCTCTCTTGTTCAAGATTATTTAGTCTTTGGGTTATTCTTTCTTTAACACCAGGTCCTAAGTTGTGGTCATCAGCCTCAACTAGTTTTTCTTTTTCTCTTTTTATATGCTCATCTAGTTCACCCAGTTTTGCTAAATTGTTTGTTAATTCGCCTCTGATGCTTCTCAAAGCATGATCAAGGGCTGTTATTTCTCTCATAGGTAGCGGCGGATCGTTAATAGTTTTTAATGCTGTTTTCTTCTGAAAAACTGGTTTCTGCTTGTATTATTTCGTCTGCTGTTGGGCTTAAATCTTTTAAGGGGTATGTTTTGAATTTGGTTTTCTGTTGGGAGTTTTTTGTAGTGTGTTTTGAAGTTTAGCAACTGCTTCCCCATGTAATTTTGGTTTAACAATGCCAAGGCGTTTTTGATCTTCCACCCTAAGTCTTTGTTTGATTGTATTCATGCCTATAAACTTCAATTTGTCTCGTTTATCTGTAAGCTGAACATGTTGTTCTCGGTCGGGGCCGCTTTTTACAAACAAATGGCCATCTTTTAATTCAAAATCAGGGTCTATAAATTGGGGACGTTCTAGGCCTAAACTTTTGTAAAATGCTTCAGCCCTTTCTTCTGTTAATTCACGCTGCACTGAGCGCGATGGTTGTGTCAAAGGAGTCATTTCACTCATGTCGTCTCCAGGATCAAAAACATCATAATCTTCTTCACCTTCAATGCCTGCCATGTTTTTAAATAATTAACTTTTTATTTTGTTTTATAAAAAATGTCACAAGCATATGGCTCGATTCTTGACCCGCATAGAAGACTGAAAGAGCCCTTTGGCGTGAAGGAAATAAACAGAAATTATTGTTCCAAATAATCCATCTACTATTGATTCAGATCAAATTCTTACTGTTAAATTTCCAGACCTAGGAGCAGATGAAGTGATTGTGCCGGGATCTGCACGGCTTACTTTCAAAATAGAACTTGATTCAGCAACAGACCCAAACAGGACAGTTGTACAGAATTTGGGACGGGCAATCGTTAAGAAAATTTCTATAAAACTTGAGGGGCAAGAAAATATTTTCTTTACACAATGCAGAAAATATTTCTAATCTATTCTGATCTATGGCTAACCGCGAATGAAAGGGCCGATCTTGCGTTTCAAGGAATCGAAAATAACGAAGCACTAAAACACAGAATAGTCGCCAAAGATGTTAAAGACGGTAACAAGTATGAAGCTGTAAGTTATGCGTTTGGAAATCGCTTTTCCATACCCTTAGATTTTGAGTTGTTAAAAGCGCATGCGCTCATACTTTCAAGGAGCATTAAAAGACAGATTGTCATATGAACTAACTTTTAATGAATACAAACGTGTCATTAAATCTACAACCGCCGATGCAAAGTACAGCATTTCTGACATCTCGTTAGAGTTTGACATTGTTTAGCAAACCCTAAACTTAGCAAGGCTGATTGAGAGCAACAATATCAGTCAAAATTAGCAATATATTACGAAAGAGTGATTCATCATACTAATATCCTAAAAGCAGGGCAGACACTATATGGAACTTTAGTTTTAGTGCCGCAGCAAGATCCCTTAAAGGTATTTTATTGCTGTGTGAAGATGAAGAACCATTAAAAAGACAAAGTGAAAAGTTTATCAATCCTAAAATAACGAAAGTACAATGTTCAATTGAGGGTAGTCCTAACCAAGTCTACGGTAGCGGGCTTAAACCTTATCATCATTTTGATGAAATAAGAAAATTGTTTGGAGGTGGGAGGTCTAGAAGTCCAACAGTAGACCTTGTGTCTAAAGATCTACACCTCACAGTGTTAGACTTGATGAATATTTAACAACAAAATACGGTTTATGGATTGACCTAAGGTCAACAGAGGATAATCAGTTGCATGGGAGTGGGAGAACAGTTAAAGACGTAATAAACATTCAAATGATAAAGAAAAAGAGAGTGATAAACCACTTAATGTACATTTGTTTTTAATATATGATGCGCAGCTGAATATTCAAGATAACAGATTGAAAGATATCCAAAAACTAAATTATTTTTATTTTAAAAAAGCATGTCTGTTACGACTTATCCAAAAGTGCCCAAAGAAGAGATAGTAGGCAATTCTGCTGCTGTAGACATAAAAACTTTCAGATTAACAAACATAACACAAATGCAAACCCAACTAGAGCAGGACCTTTCAAAATACACCCCAAACCAAACGAAGGTATTCTGCTGTCTTTAATGCTGTTACATATGTTAATACTGGAGCATCGACAGCTAGTGCTCTATCAGCAGGAACAGTGTAGGTCTCTTAGCAACAGGCGTAGGTGCACCGGTAGCTATACCTCTAGGTGGTGTGTCTTTAACTCTTGGTTTATGCTCAATAGCTGCAGGTGCTGTCAGCAAAAAAATAAAAGGTAAACTCCAAAAGCACACAGCTATGGTTCAACTAATAACAGCTAAACTTAGTTCCTTCAAACTGACAATAAATAAAGCACTTGCTGACTCAAACATCACGGATGAAGAATTTAGTCGCCTACAGGCTGATTTTGAGGACTACAAAAGACAAAAGTTTGATCTTCAAAGAAAGGCAAGGGCAACTTTTTCTCAACAACCAGACACCGACCAGATAAAAAAGGAATGCTTAAAAAAAGTAAACGAGACATTAAACTCTGTTCTAAACAGCTCACATTAACAACCCCAAAGGGCGTTTATAACTTTAGTTTATGAGTCCAAGCACAAAAAGACCGTTGATATTGATTCTGATTAAGTATTTTATTTTTTAATTTAAATAAATATTTTGAGTTGAAAAGAAACTCAGCATGGATAAGATATATGACAGTTTTGACTCTTGGTTAGATGCAATGGAAGAGGAAAAGAGCGTTTGTCAAAAGCTTTAAATGAGGTCGTTTTAGAAGTTATTGATCCAACAAACGTGCAGGCAAGCGTTGTACATGCTATTTCACAAGTTCCAAGTAAACTAACAATAAACCCTCCAGTTAAAGTAAGGGTAGTTGTTTTAATCGACTATATAACAATAAACGAAGAAAATCTAGAAGTCTGGGTCTCAACTAAACAGCAGACTATTCTTTCTTATAATGACTAAACACCGGTTGGGCAGAACAACTTCTTACACAGTTTAATGAAGCCTCTGAAGCAGCTAAAATGAGAGGCTCTGGTTGGTCAGAGGGTGAAGTCCTAGACATCAGATTAAGACAGGCTAAGTATGAGCCAATTGTAGGCAAGTCTTACATTCACACTGCCTCCAACATTAGTTGCAAAGAAAGCAGTTTTAAACATAAAAAAATTCAGACGACAAATGTTTTATGTGGTGCGTTCTTGCTAGGCTGCATCACGTTGCCAAAAATGCAGAGAGAGTATCTAACTATTTACAGTGGGCCAATGATCTTAACTTTAACGGTCTTGAATTTCCTATGGCTGTAGACAAAATTGATCAGTTTGAAGAACAGAATCCACCAATAACTGTTAAGTCTACACATGGTCTGAAGAAACCAAACCTTCTGCCAATTAGAGTGTCAAAGAACAGTCCAACAATAGGTGAACCAACCAAACACCATGTAGACTTACTCCTAATGCAAAGCCTTAATGGTTGCACTACATCTAATACGCACAATGAGTAGATTACTAGTGCATACTACAAAACAACATAGCAAACAAGAATTTTGTAGAAAATGTTTAACAAGAATTCCGTCCGTTCAAGCTGCGAGCGAACATGTAAAACATTTGTCTTAGTCCAGTTGGCTGCAATACAGAACTAATTATGCCAAGAGAAGGCAGTAAGGTTAGTTTTAAGAATTACAAAAAACTCCAGAGGTCTCCATATTGTTGTTTACGCAGACTTTGAATCGCTTATTGTTCCTATGAGGGGCCAGCTCCAAAACATTTACCAAAAAAACAGTTATAATGAATAACCACCAGATTTGTTCATTTGCCTTCATTGTTGTCAGGTCAGATGGTGAACATTCAAAGCCAGAATTATACAGAGGACCACATGCAGCAAAACATTTCTTTAAAACGCATGCAAGAAGTTCGTAATGCCTGTTCTAATAATCTATTCTTATCCGATCTTAAGATGACCCCCGAAGATCAAGATCGCTATGACTCAGCCACTCACTGTTGGATTGTGGTTTAGAGCTAACACCTAAAAGTTTAAATCCAACAGTAAGAGACCATGATCACATTAGCGGAAAGTTTAGAGTGAGCAGCGCATAACAATTGCAATCTTCAACTAAAGTTTGATCCTAGGACTTGGAGACTTCCTATATTCTTTCATAACTTGCGAGGTTTACGACTCTCACCTTATAATGCAAGCAGTAACTAGCGCCTTTAGGGTGTCATGCATTGCGCAGTCATCAGAAAAGTACATGTGTTTCACTTTAAATAATTTTATCTTTTTATGACTCTATGCAACACCTGATGGGGAGTTTAGAGTCACTGGCAGGATCCTTAAAGTCCTGCCCAATAACGGAGAATATTTTGACCCAACGCTCGTTAGAAAGGGCGTTTTACCCTTATGAGTACATGAAACAGTTGGGAAAGGTTTGATAACCCAGCCCTTCCGCCTAAAGGCGCGTTCTTTTCTAGTCTTAGAGGAAAGGACATCAGTGATTCTGATTACCAGCATGCTCAAGATGCGTGGCAGAAGTTAGAGTGTAAAACGATGGGAGACTATCATGATTCCTATTTAATGGCGGATACCTGTTTTGTTGGCGGACGTCTTTGAAAATTACAGAAAGACCTGCATGAAACATTACAGCCTGGATCCTGCGCATTATATTTCTGCGCCTGGGATGAGCTGGGACGCTTTCTTAAAATTTACTGGAGTACAAATTGATTTTTGTCTGACCTGCCAATGCTTCAGATGATTGAAAACGGATTGCGTGGGGGAATCAGTATGGCGTCGCACCATTACTGTAAAGCAAACAACAAATACTTGGACGACTATGATCCAAGTAAAAGGTCTAACTATCTTATGTATTTAGATGCAAACAATCTGTATGGATGGGCAATGGCGCAATCACTTCCATTACGCAACTTTAAAATGTACACAGGACTCAAAGACATTCAAAAGTTTTTAAAATGGCTACCTACTCTAGAAGCTGATCGTAAAAGAGGTCTCATTCTAGAAGTTGATTTAGAATATCCTCATGAACTTCATGATTACCATAATGACTATCCATTAGCGGCAGAAAGTCTAAAAATGGCAATGACAGAACCGCCTAAACTTGTGCCTAATCTTCGTGACAAAAAAAATTATGTCTGTCATTACAGACTTCTTCAATTTTTATTTTAAGACATGGTTTAAAGTTGACAGCTGTTCATCGTATAATTGCTTTTGATCAAGAACAGTTCATGAAACCATACATCAGAAGAACACTGATCTCAGAACTAAATCCGCAGATGCTTCAGAAAAAGACTTTTTTCAAGTTGATGAACAACAGCTGTTTTGGAAAGACTATGGAGATATCCGCACAAGCGTAAAGATGTTAGATTGGTCACCAGAGAGAACGATGCAATTAAGCTAACTTCTAAACCTAATTATCAGGACTTCAGAAGATTTCATGATCAGCTTTTTGGCATAATGATGAAAAAAAAGAAAGTCAAATTGGATAAGCCCGTTTTTATTGGGTTTCTGTTTTAGAGCTGTCGAAGCTTTTGATGTTAGAATTTCTTTACGACTACTTTAAACCCTTGTATCCTGAGTCCAAAGTACTTTACACAGATACAGATTCCTTTGTAATCGACATCCCTACTGAAGATATCTATAAAGACATGGAATTAGAAGTAGCTAAAGGGCATGCGGGATGGTACGACACATCTGATTACCCTAAAGATTCGCCTTTGCATTCAGATATTAACAAGAAGGTTTTAGGTAAGATGAAGGATGAATTATCTGGAGATGTGATCAAGGAGTTTGTTGGTTTGAGGTCGAAAATGTACAGTCTTTCAAGCCAAAAAAAAGTTGTTAAAAAAGCAAAGGGAATATCTCGTAGTGTTGTGCAGTCAAGCATAACCCATGACAACTACAAAGAAGCATTGTTTGGCAATAGACTTTTCATCATGACAATTACAAGCTGCGATCTAAATCTGCATGAGATTAACACAACAGTTATAACAAAACGGTCTCTTGACCGCACTAACACAAAAAGAGTATTTGCTAATCCAGAGTATTCATATGCAATTGGTCATTGGAGGACATTTGGTCAAGCGCAATTAGATATCTCAGTAATTTCTTTATTCAGTATAGCTGGATTATTTGTGGTTGTTGTTTCAAGATTTTTATTATTTTTTCATAAATATTAGGATCAATGGGTAGTTTATTCTTTATCATTGTTTTAATAATAAATCTATACGCAAAATAATTTTTTTGAGCTTCCATTTTAAACTCAAATATATTTGCCTAAATTAACTAAGCGACTGGAACTGTGTCTGGCGGGATTATCTGCAGTTCTTCCTCACAAAAGATCTTCGGGGGGCTGGTCGTTTTGTTGTGTCAGTTTCTCGTAAATTATAACACAGGCGGATTCATTTTCACAATTTTTTTTATCTCATATGGATCAACACTCCAAACTGGATCTGTTGCCCTGATGCGAGTGTCCCCTTCCGCTTCTCCCGGCGATAAAGGTATCTCACTTTCAAACCAAATGGTAATAGTTTGCTTGATGAAGACTCTCCTTCAACAACATTTATTGTTTGTTTTCTGATTGCTTGTACTGGTTTTAGACCTTTAAATTCTTCATTATTCATTGCGCGCAAAACTGAGGGCAGCCTTCTAACCCATTCTGTGTTGCGAGAATTGTCAATCAGCTCTCTGTGATACTGGTAGGAGAAAAAAGCCTTTCAGATAACTGTTTGTTAAAGTTTTCAACCAAACCCTGTGATCTGTGAACACCCGGAATGCCTCTTTTAATGGTAAACTCTATGTTTTAAACAATAATTGATTCACTTGACCTTTAAATTCTTTCCCATCATCGACTTGAATTCATGCGAGGATAAGTTAAGGGTCCTCGTTGATATATCAGTTGTATAGCGACAGCAACAGCAGAAGCACTCTTTTGTGTTAATGGTTCCGCATCTTTGTATCTTGAAGCTATGTCAATGACTGTAAGTGCGTACTTAAATCTTTTTCGTCTAATCGTATCATGGGGTAAATATAGAAGATCCATTTTGATGGGTGTCGTTTGGAGTTATATTCACAAAGTGTGGTCTCTGTATTTGTTTAGGCGCTGGTAGATAAATTTGCCAAATCGCTTGTTTAGATAACCATTCCTTTGCTGTTTGTTCACTGACTCCAGCTGCTTGGCTTAGCTTTTTAATTGCTGTTATTCCCTTCCAATATCCTTTTGGGCGAATAATAGATTTTGTTTCATTTTTTATTCAGCCAATATTATGTGCAACAAAATACACAGCGGTCATACCAAAGACAATAAACAATATTTCTTGCATCTTTTGTTTTTCTGATGGTTGATAAAAGTCGCTGAATTTTGGTGGAGGCAATGTCTCGATTGGCTTGCCTGTTACAAGATAATATTCTTTTATTGCTTGTCAACATCTTTAAATGTGTAAGCTGCATGTCCCTGTTTTTTCAGTTCATCGTTAATAAAATCTAACTGCTCAATTCTCTGCTTTTCATACGCAGCTTGTGCTGCGGCTAGTTGCTCCATAGCTTTGTTATGTCTTTTTCTCTCGCCGTCATCCCGTAGTTTTACTAAATGCGTAATTACTTCCGCTAAAAGCAAGCGCATTAACCACAGCGCCACCAATCATCATTACGAGTGAAGCCATTTTTATAAATGTATTTTTTTAATTTTACATATTGATACTGTCTGGAATTATTCCTTGCTTAACTAGAAATCTTTCGTAGCAAATGAAGCTGTAATAACAGCAATCAGCTTTGCTGAGTCTTCAAAGTCTAGTTTGCCAAGATCTGCTGGTTTTATTTTTAACAAGTTTTTACCAAGCATTGTGTATCCTACACTTAGGCCTCCAATAACAGCAGAATGGTATACGAGGTTAGTAACAGTTTTTTCGGCGCTCATTTTTAAAAAAATAAAATAATATTTATTCATTAATAAAACATGAACTGCGATGATTTACTTCCTGAACTTATGATTACAAATGATCAAGTTGATGACCAAGCTATTATGCGCCAAAAGGAAAGGCTGTATTCTTTAGCAGCATGTGGAAAAACAAAACAGTACCTTGGAAATGAATTCAGCATAGAACAGATACAACAGATGTCGCCACAAGACATTGTAAAGTATCACAACAGGTATGAAGCGCAATTAGGGTCAAGAATGGTAAAAAGTGTTGGGCAAACGGTTCTTAGTTTGTACACTAAACTAGTTAGTAGATTTGCTCCCATTGATTCTGAACAAGATTTTATGTATGATTTAACACAGGATCCAGTTTTAACAAAGTCATTAGAGTCTCTAGGATGTGATCTATATTACAGATTTGGAACATTGTTATCGCCATTAATCATGGGATTAATTACTTTTAATCATATAGATTTTGTTTCCCTTCAAAATGACCGAGCCAGAAAATCAGCAGAAAACATTGATGGAGAAAGTGACCAGTAAAAAGCCTCCTCATCCTGGGCGTGTTGCAGCAGGAAAAATAATTAGCAGAGTGGAACAAACAAAAAAAATTAATGTTGCAATCACAGAATGTAACTCATAATGAAAACATAACACTGCCAACGCCAACAGTTGTTTCAATGCCAGCTGTAAATACACAAGTTGATTCAAGACCTACAACACCAAAGTCGTCATGGAATATTGAATTTAAAACAGTTGCCATTTTTGGCGTCATTGCTGCTGGGGGTGGTTATTACGGTTATAAAATATATAAACAACGCCAGCAAAAACCAAAGCAGTCCAAAAAAATCTCAGCCACTAAATACAGAAGCCGAACAAAAAAGCATGCCAGAACCGCCAACAACAAAAGATCATTTTGATCCATTTCAGATGGAATAATATTTCAAGAACTTAATAAATAATTATAAATTGACTTGAATAAGAACTTGGTTGTACATAGAGGATGACTTAAGTAAAAACTTAAAGTAACTTAAGTTAAGAACTTGAGGTAACTTGATTAAAAACTTAAGGTAACTTGATTAAGAACTAGATTAAGAACTTGGGGTAACTTGATTAAGAACTTGGGGTGACTTAATTAAGGACTTGGGGTAACTTAATTAAGGACTTGGGGTGACTTAATTAAGAACTTAATTAAGGACTTGGGGTGACTTAATTAAGGACTTGGGGTGACTTAATTAAGGACTTGGGGCGAAAAGTGGAACTAGTAGGACCACTTCTCATTTGATATGTCAGCCACTTGCTTTGTGACTGAACAGGATGTGCGTGGGCGCTGTGCAGTGTCGGGCTGGCCTGCAACTACTAGTTAAGCGCGATGAAGAACAGAGAAAGAGGCAGCTCACGCTATAGCAAAGAACGTGTTAGCGCACGCCCGCGCCGCGAGCCCGGTGAGAGAAGAAACGCAGTAGGCGCGCGAGGCGTGTTTTATTGATTTTTAGGTCAGAACATAGGGAGACACACAGTTTGTAAACAGGACGCTCGGCCTGCTGACTTACTGCGTGTTGTTTTGGTCTTGCAAAAAAGCTGACAGTCAACCGACTGGTAGTACAGACTGTTTGGGAGAACGCAGACACTATTTATTATAGATGACTGTTCGGCCGAAACTGGCTTTCAGTGGAAGACATGCTGGGTGTGGATTTTATGTCAAAAATATAACTCAGTTTTAAAAGACTTTAGAGAACAGTTAAAGACTGTAGTTTTATTCCACATGAAAGACAGAGACGCATTTGATGAATGTATGCGTGAAAATGATGTTATTGAAGACGATCAAGAAAAACGAAGGATTAAGCAAAAACTTAAGTCACAAAAGTTTTCTAAATTAGTGTTAAAAACAGATAATCCTACACATTATGTATGTTTGTAAAGTGTTTTTTTTTTTTATAAGAGAACTATAAAATAGGCACTCTGGGTAAGCCGCCGGAGCAGCAGCGAAACCGGCTTTAGCCGGTTGGAGCTGGCGGAGGTGGGTGAGCCAGAGTGCCTATTTTATAGTTCTCTCTCCCAGATCCCCTAAATAAAGAATAGGATTTCGGCCCGGCCCATGCTTTGAATGGTAAATTCAGAGGCTTCTTGTCTACACAGACTGTCAGTTTATTGACTTATAACATTGAAGGTCTAAGTTGCTTATACGAATTTGATACACGTGCATATATTGAGAGTTTTGATGTTTGTTTGCTTGTTGAAACTTTTTCCACATCATTTCTGTCTTTATTATTTCCAAATCATGTGGTTTTT
>JAMYXO010001113.1:0-25000 GCA_033310375.1 Conus canariensis
CAGACACCAGATGGAAGAAAATGCATAAGATGATTAACTCGGCATTCGTTCATGGGAATTTAAAAGCCCAGCCATCCTTTGAGGCCAGCCAGAGCTGCCTTTAGATGAAGGAAATGTATCCTCAGCAGGGCCCAGGCCCCGGAACTTGAATGATTTTTACCAGAAGTTTGAAGATTGCGGGTCGGTGACCTCGCTGCAGCCCTTCAACTCCCCAGCTCCACAGCAGTGACCTGCTGAACGACAGCAAACAGAAAAAGCTGTCCTCAGAGCACGCGCTCTCCCAGAAAGAAATGGCCACACTGAAAAACCCAATGCCAAACTGCCCCTCTCCCCCTGCAACGAGTGCAGGTCTGAAAGAAAAAAAAGCCATAGTTCACCAGGACCTGGCCGTGCTGAGGGCAGAAAAGGACAAGGCTTGTGCAGCCCCGGCCAAACTCCAGAAAGATGTGATCCCATCAGCTGATGTTTCCTGTCAACAGACTGACAGCCACCAGCTAAAATCTGACCTCAGTGCGGGTTGTTTCCAAGGTCAGCACGTTGAACAGATGTCACGGTTTTAAAAGTGTTGCGCCCAGCATAAGATGAAGTCAGCCACTGAAGACGACTGTGTGACCTGAAGCAAATGTGACAAAGGCCAAAAGAGCGTTTAAATGTTTTGGGAGACCCCTCCAAGCTGAAAGCAGACATGACAGCTCCAAAACCCCCAGGTTCCCCTCCCTTCAACGGAATGCAGTTGGCACAGGAAATTTCCCCCCAAAACTGGAGAAGCACTGAGGCCTGGAAACTCGATTTTTTGAGTGACTTTCCCCTCTCTGCTCTGTCTCTGTCTCTCCCCCTGTCTTTTTCTGTCGTCAGTCTCTGTCTTCTCTTTTCCACATTTGTAATATTGAATTTACACACACACACACACACACACACGCACACACATTCACACACACACACACACACACACACACAAATTCATATTTTGTTTCCCTTAATTTAGTGAAGTAAACATCTGCACTGTAGTAAATGTAAAAAAGTTTGATTTGTGTTCAATCAGAGTTTTTTGCATTGCTTTGGTTTTTATTTACCAAATTTTTTTTGAACTTTTCCCGTGTTATGATATGTACCTATTGTGAATGCCCCTAACATCCACTCATGTTAGAAAAAAACAACAAAAAAAAAACTGAATCAACAAAAAGTCATAAAACTGAAATCCGAGAGCAGCCAATCATTAAAGAAAGTACAGTAAAGATATTAGAATTTTCTTTATCTAGCACCTGTGTTCTGCACTTACATGGCTTAAGAAGTGAACCAATGCTTTCACGCTTTTAACTTTCAGTAACTGCTTCAGTTCTTTTAACGATCTCTGCGGGTCATAACGAGGCCAAATGAGTGAGTACCTCATGTATGGGCATACTAATCGCATAGAACATCTCTCCCAAGAGACTTGTTCAACACATCAAAGAACTTAAAAAAAAAAAAAACAACAACCAACCTCCCCCCCCCCAAAACAAAAACAAATAAACAAAACAAACAAAAAAAAAAAAAACAACAAAGAAAAAAACCCCCCTTCCCAAGGGAACGTTTGTTGCCCAGGTTTTAAGTTCTGACAAGTTCTGTAGTTTTCATTTTAAAACAGCATCAAGGGTGTTTGTGTGTGTGTGTGTTTTGGGGTGTTTTTGGTGTGTTGTGTGTGAAGAGAGAAGAGAGAGAGAGAGAGAGAGAAAAGACACTTTACACTTGGATATGTTTTGCCCTACCAAAGAGGTCTTTTTACAAGGGGGGAGGGGTTACAGAACAATAACATTTACCTCCACCTTTCCTTGCAAACAAATACATGTAGACCCTTTATACCCAGTGTGTACAAAAACAAAAGTTAACAAAAACAAATAAAATTGTAACATTTTTTTGGTTTTGGCCCCACACACACAGAGTAATTAGAAGCTGAAAAAAAAAAAAGAAAAAATTTAAAAAAAAATCGTAAGACTGACTCCACCATCTATTCAAAACGATGATGAATTGTATCCACCCGATCTCTCTTTCATGTGATAAAAATGATATTTTCATTCAATATCTCTTATAATGCTTTTTTAAATATGACTATTTCCCTTTATCTAATTTCAATGCTTTCAAAATAATTTTGCAACTGATTTATTACAAAAATTTATCATCTGATGGTAACACGACAGTGACATCGGGTCTTTTTCTATACCTAACTGGAAAAATGACCATTGTCAGCACTTCTTATAAGCCTTAAAGTAAACGGTAATGTTTTTCGTCGTCCCCTAAGTTCTACATGCCGGACAAGTGATTCAGTGGATGTTTCTGTTTTGGGGCATCTTTTGTTCGCATTAAAACCAAAGTTTTCAACCTGAATCTTGTGAATTTATTCGTGCCATTTTCTGTTATAACATGAGAAACTTTTCAGAATGAAACACTTTTTTTAATTGATAAAACCGTTATTTTTTCTTTTTCCATAACTAGTGTCATTCTTTTTTTAAAAGAACAGATAAGCCTGTCTTTAATTCCGCAAATGAACTGTTCTTTTTTTCCTAGAGAGAGAGAGAGAAATGATGATATGAATTTTTTTTAAAGGCACAGATAAGCAAATATATGCTTTTTTTTCCATCCGGCCCGTGCCCCGGCCGAGGACTAAGAGTGACTAGCAACTAACTTAGCTGACAAGCTACAAAACCCATACAAACAAACATAATTATCTTTAAAAAATGAAAACAGGGATGAGCTTTTTCCTCCTCAGTAGGGACAAAGTCGGGGCTAGAGAAAAGGGACATTGAAACAACAGTCAGGGATAAATGAATTGATTACTAAAAAAAAAGAAGGGAAAGAAAAGAATCCACACTCACACACACCACACACACACACACACACACACACACACACCCAAGCCCCGGGGGGACAACAACAACGCCCCGCACGCACACACACACACACACACATCACTCACTCACACACACACACACACACACCACACACACACACACACAAACAGGGGCACATAGAAACTGACCCTCCATTTAGGTATCAAAAGAGAGAGAGAGAGAGAGAGAGAGAAAAAAGAGAGAGTTTTCCTAAACAGAAGAATAAGGGAGAAAGATACACACACACACAAAGACACACACACACACACACCCCCAAAACAACACACACAGCACACACCCCACACCACACACACATCAGAGCACGTAGAAAGTGACCCTCCTGTTAGTTTCAAAGGAGAAGAGAGAGAGAGAGAGAGAGAGAGAGAGAGAGAGAGAGAGAGAAATTTTTCCCGGGTAAGGGGTCTTTTTTTAAATACAACAACAATGCATCAAAAACATGACATATTACAACACATTTCATGATATGGTTAAAAGGGCATGGAAAAAGGGGAGAGAGAGAATTTTGGTGTGTGTTGTGTGTTTTTGTGTTTTGGTGTGTGTGTGTGTGTGTGTGTGTGTGTGGTGTGATACATGGGAGTGATATAACCAACTTATGTGTAGGATGGATTTGGGCTTGTAACTATCCCCTGCAAAAAATTATTTTATTCATGTATTCATTCATTTATTTATCATCTTGTTTTCCAGTGGGGCCCAGCACTCAAGTAGCGTTCTATTCACGACTGTCCAAGGAAATGACCACCAACAAGGAGCAATCCTGATCTGTGACGATGTTCAGTGCAAATGGGGGGTGGTTTTTGATGGAAAGGCAGGTCTGTTCACCGCTTTCCCCAGCAGGGGTTTTACTGCTTCCTGGCCAACACTAGTCTAACAAAGTTATACAGAGAAAAGAGCCAGACTGGACATTTTTGTAGATGGTGTAAGGAAAGGATAAAGTGTTGTCTTGGGCAACGATGGTCAACAGGGCACACGTCCCTGAAGATGACGCTGGACAGAAAGGGGTGGCTTAGGGCCTTTGAGTAATGGATACACATACAAAAGTGGAGGGTGGACAGTGTTCAGGGGGTCTGTTGGGACAAAGGGTGATGTGGAAGGGAAAGGGGTGGATGGGCTCTTCCCCGTCACCCCCATTTTTAGTTGTGAAAACAGAGAGTTTTTTTAAAATTTTTATGAACGGTTTCTGTGCTGCTCAGAGCTTTCACAGAAATAAAGCTGGTCTGATCGCTGTTTGAGATAACAGCATGTGTGGTCTGGTGTGGTATGCCTTCCACAGTGTAGGTGTTCGTCATGGGCACACGGATTCCACACACACACACACACACACACACACACACCCACACAAAACACACATATTTATGTACATTTTTGTTCGCATGCAAATTTTACATTCATTCTCACAAAAGAAGCTTGGGTCACAAACTGCCCTGCAGACTAGCTTGTATTTGTGATCTATTTTCTATGCCGACACCCCCTCTCCCTGCCGGAAATTTTTAGTGTATTATTTCTGGCTAGTTTATAAATAAACATATCGAGTAATTTGTAAATATTTTGTGGTCCCATCAAATCAGTAACAACCTGTGATCTTGTCATAAACATGTGATGTAGAAATGTGATCTTTTATTTTTTTTTCAGTTTTTTTTAGAGAAATGTGTGGCCACAATTGTTTATATCAACATGTTATTCATTATTTTGACATGGGTTTTGTGATATGTAATTATGAAGCTTTCACGATATCTCTCATGTTTTATGGGGTCTTATATGATATGTGTATGGTAATCACCAGCTGTGATTTTACTGTGAAAAGCGTTCACATAATTAGTCTTTTTTGCCAGTTTCAGAAAGATAAGTTTGGGCTTTTACTGCTTGTACTGTTTTTTTTTTAAGTCCCCACTGTGTGGTTTAATCGGAATAAATTGTGGTTTGATTGTAAACAAATAACACAAATTAAAAAAAAAAAAAAAAAAAAACCAGAAAAATAAAGTAGTGACTGCTGTGCTCGGTTTTAAATAAGTAAAGGGGAAAAAATGGCAAAAAGAGTACCTGGAGAGGGGATGACCGACCTTTCGTGTCGTTGAAAACTTAAACCAGGGAAGACAGCAGGGGGAAAAGGTGTGATGGTGGTTAAATTTAAAGTCTGAGCGCATTTTCCATGGTTTAAAAGGGGTGGAAAGGGCAAGGGGTGGGATTTGGTGGGCAATATTGAAGTAGGGGTGATCATGATTCACAAAGAAATGGGGAGTGTTAATGGACAGCAAAGGAGACAAGGAAGGGGGGGAGGGGGGAAGAAGGGAAGGGGGAAGGGGGGGGGGGAAAGGGGGGGGGGGAAGAAAAGGGGGGGGGGAGAAAGAGAGGGCTGATGGTTTGGGGTGAGGTATCATTCCCTGACATTGAGCCCATGTGGGCTCAAGGTGCCAAGGCACTGTATTAACTGCTTTCCATGTATTTTCTGTAGTTCCTCTTTGACGACCATTTCTCCAAAGGGCTGCCACTCTGATATGGGAAAGATGGTGATGGTCCGAATTGAAGTGGTTTGCCACAGGAGTGTCATTTCCTGTGACCTGATAAACAGATCTCTAAATGAACATTTTAAAGAACATGGAGACAGCATCCTCACAGGAAAAGACACTCCTGTGGCAAACCACTTCAATTCGGACCATCACCATCTTTCCCACATCAAGTGTGGCAGCCCTTTGGAGAAATGGTCGTCAAGAAGGGAACTACAGAAAATACATGGAAAGCCAGTTAATACAGTGCCTTGGCACCTTGAGCCCACATGGCTCAATGTCAGGGAATGATACCTCACCCCAAACCATCAGCCCTCCTCTTTCTTCCCCCCCCCCCTCCTTTCCTTTCCCCCCCTCCCTTCTTCCCCCCCCCCTCCTTTTTTTTCTCCCCCCCCTTCCCCCCTCCCTTCTTCCTCCCCCCCTTCCTTGTCTCCCTTTGCTGTCCATTAACACTCCCCTATTTCTATTGTGAATCATGATCACCCCTACATTCAATATTGCCCACCACTCCCACCTCTGCCCTTTCCAACCCTTCAAACCATGAACTGCGCTCAGTGACTCAAATCAACCACCATCAACACCTTCCCTCTGCTGTCATTCCCGTTGAAGTGTCACGACACTAAAGGTCGGGTCATCCCCTCCCCAGGTACTCTTTTTGCCACCTTTTCCCTTTACTTAACACAAATATATCTTTCTTTTTTATTTTCAACCCTCTCTCTCTCACCCTGGTCTCTCCTCTGTGTTTCAATAACAGTTTATATTCTTTATCATTTCTTTCTTTTGTGGCTAGAATTTGACTAGTTGCTAATGCAGAGCAGTAGAGAACTATAAAATAGGCATTCTGGCTCACCCACCTCCGCCAGCTCCAACAGCTAAAGCCAGTTTCGCTGTTGCTCCGCCGGCTTACCCAGAATTGCCTATTTTATAGTTTCTCTAATAGTAAACACTTACAAAAACATACATAATGTGTAGGATTATCTGTTTTTAACACTAATTTAGAAAACTTTTGAGACTTAAGTTTTTGCTTAATCCTTCGTTTTCTTGATCAAATAACATCATTCACAAATGTAAAATAAATTTTTGCAAAACTCTTCACATCTGGCCGCATTACTGACACCAGAAAACAAACAATAAATGTTGTTGAAGGTAGAGTCCTCATCAAGCAAACTATTACCATTTGGTTTGAAAGTAAGGTACCTTTATTCGCCGGGAGAGCAGAAGGGGACTACTCGCATCAGGGCAACAGATCCATGTTGGAGTGTTGATCCATATGAATAAAAAAAAAATTGTGAAATGAATCCCACCCGTGTATATTTACGAGAAACTGACACAACAAAAACGGCCGGCCCCTCAAAGATCTTTTGTGAAGGAAGAACTGCAGATAACCCTCCAGACACAGTCCAGTCGCTAATTATTTTTTTATTAAATAAAATGGCGGCAAGAATGGAAAAGGAAGAATCCTTATACTAAAATGGCACTGGAAGCAAGAATGGTGAAGGAAGAGTCCTTAGAAATAATGCGAGAAATATTTGATTATAATCTTGCTATTAGACTAATATTTAAGAAGATTGATTATGCCATGCAGACAAAACCTCAAATTTTGATTGGGAATATATTAAAAAAATTCGAGCGCATTTAGCAGTAATGAAAAATAATTTGGTTGAATTGGGTGATGATATAGTTAAGCTTAACGAACTGTTTTAATCTACGCAAATACATTTGGGTTTAAATGGAAGCTCAAAGGGAAATGGCAGAAATGACAAAGGAAAAGTCTTTAAAATTAATGCAAGATTTATTTGAGTATCAGTATATCATTAAAGAAGTATTTGAGAAGATTGACAATCCTTGGCTAGAACAATCGCCAGACATTCGCTTTAAACCCAAAGCTTTTATTTTGATATTATGGGTATGGGAACATGAATATTGCGAAATGACAAAAAAAATTAAAGCACATCTAGCATAATAAATAATATTAATTTTGCTAAATTAGATGATGATATAATTGAACGTGCGATTGCTGAAAAATATAAGCCCATATGATTATACTATTCTCCAATGCCCGATGCATATGAAAACTCTGGATTAACAAACACACGTTTTTGTGTTTGTTCTATCTAATGACTTCTTTGTTACAACAGTTGTGGTTGATCTCATGTAGATTTAGATCGTAGTTTTAACGTTGTCATGATGAAAAGTCTTATTGTCAAACAATGCTTTTTTATAGTTTGGCAGGGATATGCTGACTGCACAACACTGCGAGATATTCCCTTTGCTTTTTAACAACTTTTTTTTTGGCTTGAAAGACTGTACATTTTCGACCTCAAACCAACAAACTCCTTGATCACACCTCCAGATAATTCATCCTTCATCTTACCTAAAACCTTCTTATTAATATCTGAATGCAAAGGCGAATCTTTAGGGTAATCAGATGTGTCGTACCATCCCGCATGCCCTTTAGCTACTTCTAATTCCATGTCTTTATAGATATCTTCAGTAGGGATGTCGATTACAAAGGAATCTGTATCTGTGTAAAGTACTTTGGACTCAGGATACAAGGGCTTAAAGTAGTCGTAAAGAAATTCTAACATCAAAAGCTTCGACAGCTCTAAAACAGTAAAGCCAATAAAAACGGGCTTGTCCAATTTGACTTTCTTTTTTTTCATCATTATGCCAAAAAGCTGATCATGAAATCTTCTGAAGTCCTGATAATTAGGTTTTGATGTCAACTTAATTGCATCGTTCTCTCTGGTGACCAATCTAACATCTTTACGCTTGTGCGGATTTTCCATAGTCTTTCCAAAACAGCTGTTGTTCATCAACTTGAAAAAGTCTTTTTCTGAAGCATCTGTGGATTTAGTTCTGAGATCAGTGTTCTTCATTATGTATGGTTTCATGAACTGTTCTTGATCAAAAGCAATTATACGATGAACAGCTGTCAACTTCAAACCATGTCTTAAATAAAATTGAAGAAGTCTGTAATGACAGACATAATTTTTTTTTGACACGAAGATTAGGCACAAGTTTAGGTGGTTCTTTCATTGACACTTTTAGACTTTCTGCCGCTAATGGATAGTCATTATGGTAATCATGAAGTTCATGAGGATATTCTAAATCAACTTCTAGAATGAGACCTCTTTTACGATCAGCTTCTAGAGTAGGTAGCCATTTTAAAAACTTTTGAATGTCTTTGAGTCCTGTGTACATTTTAAAGTTGCGTAATGGAAGTGATTGCGCCATTGCCCATCCATACAGATTGTTTGCATCTAAATACATGAGATAGTTAGACCTTTTACTTGGATCATAGTTGTCCAAGTATTTGTTGTTTGCTTTACAGTAATGGTGCGACGCCATACTGATTCCCCCACGCAATCCGTTTTCAATCATCTGAAGCATTGGCAGGTCAGACAATAAATCAATTTGTACTCCAGTAAATTTTAAGAAAGCGTCCCAGCTCATCCCAGGCGCAGAAATGTAATGCGCAGGATCCAGGCTGTAATGTTTCATGCAGGTCTTCCTATAATTTTCAAAGACGTCCGCCAACAAACAGGTATCCGCCATTAAATAGGAATCATGATAGTCTCCCATCGTTTTACACTCTAACTTCTGCCACGCATCTTGAGCATAAGAATAATCAGAATCACTGATGTCCTTTCCTCTAAGACTACTAAAGAACGCGCCTTTAGGTGGAAGGGCTGGGTTATCAAACCTTTCCCAACTGTTCATGTACTCATAAGGGTAAACGCCCTTTCTAACAAGAGTTGGGTCAAAATATTCTTCTGTTATTGGGCAGGACTTTAAGGACATAGCCAGTGACTCTAATGAACCCATCATGTGTTGCATAGAGTCGTAGAAAGACATGTTATTTAAAGTGAAACACATGTACTTTTCTGATGACTGTGCAATGCATGACACCCTGAAGTCGCTGGTTACTGCTTGCATTATAAGGTGAGAGTCGTAACCTCGCAAGTTGTGAAAGAATATAGGCAGCTTCCATGTCTTTGGTTCAAACTTTAGTTGAAGATTGCATTTGTTATGTGCTGCTCCTCTAAACTTTCCGCTAATGTGATCATGGTCTCTTACTGTTGGATTCTCTGCGGTGGCAACCAAGGCCGCCCCACAAATCCAACAGTGAGTGGCTGAGTCATACTGTTGTTGGTCTTCAGGCGTCATTATGATTTCAGATAAGTTTAGATTATTAGAACAGGCATTACGCACTTGCTGCATGCGTTTTAAGAAGCATTTTGCAGCATTTGGTCCTCTGTATAATTCTGGCTTTGAATGGGCGCCATCCGACCTAACAATGATGAAGGCAAATGAGCAAATCTGATGATTACTCATTAAGACTGTTTTAGGAAGTTTCTGTGGGGTTGGTCCTTCATAAAGAACAATGAGTGATTCGAAGTCTGCGTAAACAACATATGGACTAGTTTGCAACCGTTTCCAGTTCTTAAAACTAACTTTACTGCCTTCTCCGGGCGTAATTAGTTCTGTATCACAGTCAACTGGGCTAATACAATGTTTTACATGTTCGCTCGCAGCTTGAACGGACGGAATTCTTGTTAAACATTTTCTACAGAATTCTTGTTTGCTATGTTGTTTTGTAGTATGCACTAGTAATCTACTCATTGTGCGTATTAGAGTGTAGTGCAACCCATTAAGGCTTTGCATTAGGAGTAAGTCTACATGACTCCTGGTTGGTTCGCCTATTGTTGGACTGTTCTTTGACACTCTAATTGGCAGAAGGTTGGTTTCTTCAGACCATGTGTAGACATTAACAGTTATTGGCGGATTTTGTTTTTCAAACTGATCAATTTTGTCTACAGCCATAGGAAATTCAAGGCCGTTAAAGTTAAGATCATTGGCCCACTGTAAATAGTTAGATACTCTCTCTGCATTTTTGGCAACGTGATGCAGCCTAGCAAGAACGCACCACATAAAACATTTGTCGTCTGAATTTTTTATGTTCAAAACTGCTTTCTTTGCAACCAATGTTGGAGGCAGTGGAATGTAAGACTTGCCAACAATCGGCTCATACTTAGCCTGTTTTAATCTGATGTCTAGGACTTCACCCTCTGACCAACCAGAGCCTCTCATTTTAGCTGCTTCAGAGGCTTCATTAAACTGTGTAAGCAGCTGATCTGCCCAACCAGGTGTTAAGTCATTATGAGAAAGAATAGTCTGCTGTTTAGTTGAGACCCAGACTTCTAGATTTTCTTCGTTTATTGTTATATAGTCGATTAAAACAACTAACCTTACTTTAACTGGAGGGTTTATTGTTAGTTTACTTGGAACTTGAGAAATAGCGTGTACAACGCTTGCCTGTACCTTTGTTGGATCAATAACTTCTAAAACGACCTCATTTAAAGCTTTTGACAAACGCTCTTCCTCGAGCATTGCTTCAAACAATTCATCTGAACCTTCATATATCTTATCCATGTTGAGCTTCTTTTCTAACTCAAAATATTTATTTAAATTAAAAAAATAAAAGTTAATCAGAATCAATATCAACGGTCTTTTGTGCTTGGACTCATAAACTAAAGTATAAACGCCCTTTGGGGTTGTTAATGTGAGCTGTTTAGAACAGAGTTTAATGTTTCGTTTACTTTTTTTAAACATTCCTTTTTTATCTGATCGGTGTCTGGCTGTTGAGAAAAAGTTGCCCTTGCCTTTCTTTGAAGATCAAACTTTTGTCTTTTGTAGTCCTCAAAATCAGCCTGTAGGCGACTAAATTCTTCATCCGTGATGTTTGAGTCAGCAAGTGCTTTATTTATTGTCAGTTTGAAGGAACTAAGTTTAGCTGTTATTAGTTGAACCATAGCTGTGTGCTTTTGGAGTTTAGCTTTTATTTCTTTGCTGACAGCACTTACAGCCAATGAACACAGGCCAAGAGTTAAAGACAAACCACCTAGAGGTAAAGCTGCCGGTGCACCTACGCCTGTTGCTAAGAGACCTACACTTGTTCCTGCTGATAGAGCACTAGTGATCGATGCTCCAGTATTAACATATGTAACAGCATTAAAGACAGCAGAATACCTTCGTTTGGTTTTACTGTATTTTGAAAGGTCCTGCTCTAGTTTTTGTTGCATTTGTGTAATGTTGGTTAATCTGAAAGTTTTTATGTCTACAGCAGCAGCTATCTCTTCTTTGGGCACTTTTGGATAAGTCGTAACAGACATGCTTTTTTAAAAAATAAAAATAATTTAGTATTGGATATCTTTTAATCTGTTATCTTGAATATTCAGCTGCGCATCATATATTAAAAACAAATGTACATTAAGTGGTTTATCACTCTCTTTTTCTTTATCAATTTGAATGTTTATTACGTCTTTAACTGTTCTCCCACTCCCATGCAACTGATTATCTTCTGTTGACCTTAGGTCAATCCATAAACCGTATTTCGTTGTTAAATATTCATCAAGTCTAACACTGTGAAGGTGTAGATCTTTAGACACAAGGTCTACTGTTGGATTTCTACACCTCCCGCCTCCAAACAATTTTCTTATTTCATCAAAATGATGATAAGGTTTAAGCCCACTACCGTAGACTTGGTTAGGACTACCCTCAATTGAACATTGTACTTTCGTTATTTTAGGATTGATAAACTTTTCACTTTGTCTTTTGAATGGTTCTTCATCTTCACACAGCAATAAAATACCTTTAAGGGATCTTGCTGCGGCGCTAAAACTAAAGTTCCATATTGTGTCTGCCCTGCTTTTAGGATATTTTGAATGATGAATCACTCTTTCGTAATATATTGCTAATTTTGACTGATATTGTTGCTCAATCAGCCTTGCTAAGTTAGGGTTGCTAACAATGTCAAACTCTAACGAGATGTCGAAAATGCTGTACTTGGAATCAGTGTCTGTCGATCTAATGACACGTTTGTATTCATTAAAAGTTAGTTCATATGACAATCTGTCTTTTAATGCTCCTTGAAAGTATGGCGCATGCGCTTTTAACAACTCAAAATCCAAGGGTATAGAAAAGCGATTTCCAAACGCATAACTTACAGCTTCATACTTGTTACCGTCTTTAGCATCTTCGGCGTCTATTCTGTGTTTTAGTGCTTCGTTATTTTCGATTCCTTGAAA
This sequence comes from Conus canariensis, assembly GCA_033310375.1. Classification (NCBI taxonomy): domain Eukaryota; kingdom Metazoa; phylum Mollusca; class Gastropoda; order Neogastropoda; family Conidae; genus Conus; species Conus canariensis. Next base: position 12,478 of record JAMYXO010001113.1, read on the forward strand.
CGCAAGATCGGCCCTTTCATTATCGGTTAGCCATAGATCAGAATAGATTAGAAGTATGTCTGCATTGTGTAAAGAAAATATTTCTTGCCCCTCAAGTTTTATAGAAATTTTCTTAACGATTGCCCGTCCCAGATTCTGTACAACTGTCCTGTTTACGTCTGTTGCTGAATCAAGTTCTATTTTAAAAGTAAGCCGTGCAGATCCCGGCACAATCACTTCATCTGCTCCTAGGTCTGGAAATTTGACAGTAAGAATCTGATCTGAATCAATAGTAGATGGATTATTTGGAACAATAATATTCTGTTTATTTCCCTTCACGCCAAAGGGCTCTTTCAGTCTTCTATGTGGGTCAAGAATCGAACCATATGCTTGTGACATTTTTTTTATAAAACAAAATAAAAAGTTAATTATTTAAAAACATGGCAGAAGAAGATTATGATGTTTTTGATCCTGGAGACGACATGAGTGAAATGACGCCTTTGACACATCCATTACAATCATTGCGGCGTGAATTAACAGAAAGTAAGGTCAAATCATTTTATCAAAGTTTAGGCCAAGAACCTCCCGAATTTATAGACCCTAATGATTTTGAAACAAAAGATGACCATTTGTTTGTGAAAAACGAGCAAGGACAACTTGTTCAGCTTACAACTAAACCAGACCCATCAAAGTTTTTAGCAAAGACTACAATTAGACAAAGGCTCAGTGTGAGCGATCAAAATCGCCTTGGCATTGCTAAACCGCGAAGATTAGACAGTGAGGCAGTTGCTAAACTTCAAAACACACTACAAGAACTCCCAACAGATAACCAAATTCAAAACATACCCCTTAAAGATTTAAGCCCAACAGCAGACGAAATAATAGAAACCAGTTTTTCAGAAGAAACAGTATTAAAAACTATGCACGATCCGCCGCTACCTATGAGAGAAATAACGGCCCTTGATCATGCTTTGAAAAGCATCAGAGGCGAATTAACAAACAATTTAGCAAAACTGGGTGAACTAGATGAGCATATAAAAAGAGAAAAAAAAAACTAGTTGAGGCTGATGACCACAACTTAGGACCTGGTGTTAAAGAAAGAATAACACAAAGACTAAAAGATCTTGAACAAGAGAGATCAGCAAGACTAGAAGTGTTGTCTAATAACCGAGAACAATTACGAACTCAAGTGAGCAGAATAAGAGAAACTATCCAAAGAATTTTATATGAAGACACGACGCTAGCAGAACGAATAAGAACACTGTTTAGAGAGCAAGGTGTCACATTAGCAAGTGTTATAACAGCCTTAGGATTTGCAATAAGTACACTGGTGTTGGCTATTACAGGCGGTGGTGGTGGGGGGGCAGTGCCACCAGGCCCGCCATCAGATAAATCATGGGTAAAAAAACAACTTGATCATCTTGCAAGTTTATTAAAAAAATTAGCCAGTAAGGCAATAGACTCTTTGCCTGGTATAATAGGAGGGATCGTTAGCTGGCTTTTGTCTGCCGCAAGTAAAGTAGTTGGCTTTATGGCTGAGCACTTATGGGCATTAGTTGTCTTAATAGTTGGGTTACTTTATAGTAAGATAAAGACCAAGTAATCCTAGGGCAGTTAATCCAATAACAAGTGCCGTCTTTTCATATTCATGGGGGTCGCTTTTATTCACCATGGGGATTGGTTGGGGTTTTGAGGGGAGTATTGGATGGGGTTTTGAGGGGGCTTGTTTGTTTATTGTTTGTACTGGCTCAGAATTTATGTCGTTTTTCCCGACCTTCTCTTCTTTACCAGCCACAAGGATTTCATTATTATAGTTTATTATTGTTCCTATCTGGAGTCTGAGGTCAGAAGGCAGCATGTATAAACCAGTGCCAACAGCAAAGTCTACTTTCGATCTTGCGTATTGCAAAACATTTTGGTACCTTTTAATACTTGAAGGTAAATCAACTGCAGAATTAATAGAATCCTCTAAATTTGCTAAATACTGTTTTTGGGCGTCAAAGCCAGTAGAAGGATCAACTATGTTTGATCTCGTTTGTGCTTGCGAACCTAGCAAACACCAAACATAAGTACGAATAGAGTCGTTTATTCGTTCTATTCCCGCTCTAGTTAGACCATTAGAAGTATCCAAAATAAATGTTGTCCATGCTGTTTTATGCTCTTGCTCTATGGACCCGAGGTGAACAGTTGTGCCTGAAGAGAAAGATGTGTAAGGAGGATTGTAATCATAGTTATACTTTCTGTGCACGCCCCAAAAATAAGGGGTGCCTAAACCATGATTAAGATCCAACTTTTGTCTAAAGTCTGTCTTTGGGTCAAATACAAATTCGTTACAGATCCTTTCAAAAGCCTTGTAATCTATTCTGTTGCTGAATGGATTAAACGTTTTGTCATTTGGTAATGGCGCTTGCAGTTCAGATAAAATACGTCTGAAGGTGTAATAGAAATGAAATCTATACACTGACCTCACCAAAGGATCAGGATGATTTAAATGATCAGCATACGACACTCCACACCCAGTTGATGCGCAAAACACAGCAAAGTTTAACTGGTTCTGATAAAACTGCATCGGATGACTGAACCACACTTTCGGGATGTAGTCGTTTTTAATAGGAGGGTTAAGATATCTGTCCAATGGAGTACTAACCTTTACTTGAAAGGCGTCAGTCTGAGTCACAGAAATGTCGAGGGTGTCAGTTGTTATATTTTTAAGATTGTAGTGCGGCCCAACAGAATATTTTGCATTAGTATATTTGAATGCACTCATTTTTAAATTGTTTTAAAAATGTTTGTAACAATAACAACTCAAGACAGTCCTTCGTTTTTAGAATATGCTATTGATAATGAATGCGGAACCCAAAGGGTTGCACTCCATGAAATATTCTACAAAGTCGTATGGTTTAATATAAGCAAATCCAAGAAAAATAATGAGATTTCAAAACTTGACAGAAGAGGAGACGTAATTAGCCAGTTAACCATACCTGATGGTTATTACGGGTTTTGCTCGCTAAAAGAAGCAATGAGTAACTTCGACATTACTCTCAAACTTAACAATGCAAATCTAAAAACAATGTTGACATTCAAACATGAAGGAGAAGAAGTCAATTACTTTTTTGATGTAGAGCTAGCTAAAATGTTAGGCTTTAAACCCAATCAAGCCTATTATAGATTTAGAGTTACACCAGACAAAACTACTTATGAGGGGGAAAATCCGCTCGATCTTGCATTACATTCATTACTCTATGTTCATTTAGACGAGCTGAGCACTGATGAAAACTTATATGATGGAAGGCCCTCAACTGTTTTAAGAGCTCTTCCATCAGGGAAAGCTGCATATTGCGATTATGAAATTATACGATTCCCTAATTTACAGTTTAAAAGATTAGCTTGTGGGAGGGTCGGATCGTTTAATATAAAGATCACAGATAAAACAGGGAAAGTCGTAAAATGTGATAACCTGCACATTGTTTTAGAAATAAAATAATACGTTGTTTTAAAAAATGTCACGTGGACCAGACGATTCGGGGGTCACATTAGCGCCTGAGAGGTGTGTAACTTTAGAATTAAAAGACCTTGCAGACGTTGAGGACTTTGAACAAAACGGTGAGATAGGCACTTTATATGGTTTTGAGTACACTAAAGATGGTTATTATAAGCGCAAAGAGGTTGACGACAACAAAAGGTTTCCTAAACTAGAACAACTACGCAATGTAGAAGCAAATAATGCGGGTCAGTATGAATATAAAATAGTTCGAAAAACTGACAACAAATGGCACTTAGAACCATATTTAGAATGGGACATAAAATTTGAATTCTTAAGCCCATTTACATTTTTTGACCGTCAAAAAAGTTTCAGAAAAGCATTGAACTCTGGCCCTTTACATGTAAGTCTTATGCCAGAGGACAACAGTCGGAGAGAGATCGAAATAAAGCCGTTTGGGGACAAACAGTACATCCTCCACAGAAGAGAATCGGTTTTAAAGAAAGCTTCTACAAAATTACAGTTCATTCCACGCACAAAATTAGGAGACACGTTCACAATGATATTTAAAATTTCTGTCTTAAAAGATGAGGCAAGAAATGGAGCTGTGGGTGTCAGTGACAACCTTATGGAAGGAATTCTTATTAGCTGGCAAAACTTAGACGTTGACAAACTTAAAGTTACTGTCGTCGTTCTTTACAATGGCGAGGATATTAAGGTCATAACAACAAGCAACAAAATTGATATTAGTTTAAATAGAAACGATCTTACAGAACTGAACTGGATTAATCTTACACATTTGGGCCTTATAGGGTTTTATTATACTGAACAAGTTTTGACAGAGAGTATGATAAAAACAATAACTGGTGTAAATTAAATTCTGTTTTAAAACTATGGAGCAAACGACTTTGGTGACAATGCCGATGTTAAACTTTATGATAAAAACCCCTCATTGTTCATTGATTTGTGGACAGACTGGTTGTGGAAAAACAATATTTGTCCTCGACCTATTACAAACAGTTTATCGTTATAATTTTGATCATATTGTAATTTTCTGTCCAACACTCAAATGGAACAAAGCATATCACGACAGAAGGTTTATATGGACGGATGATGAAATCTATTTAGTTGATCCTAGCAATAAACTTAGCGAGTGCTTAGAACACTTTTATAGACAGTTTGAAGGAACGCAGACATTATTTATTATAGATGATTGTTCGGCAGAAAAGGATATAGTCAAAAAAAGAAACGCTTTGTCAAAACTGGCTTTCAGTGGAAGACATGCTGGGATAAGTGTGTGGATTTTATGTCAAAAATATAACTCAGTTTTAAAAGACTTTAGAGAGCAATTAAAGACAGTGGTTTTATTCCACATGAAAGACAGAGACGCATTTGATGAATGTATGAAAGAAAATGATGTTATTGAAAACGATCAAGAAAAACGAAGGATTAAGCAAAAACTTAAGTCTCAAAAGTTTTCTAAATTAGTGTTAAAAACAGATAATCCTACACATTATGTATGTTTGTAAAGTGTTTACTATTAGAGAACTATAAAATAGGCATTCTGGGTAAGCCGGCGGAGCAACAGCGAAACCGGCTTTAGCCGGTTGGAGCTGGCGGAGGTGGGTGAGCCAGAATGCCTATTTTATAGTTCTCTGCAGTGTTTATCATTTTTTTTTAGAAATGCCCCAACCCCCTCCCACCCTCCCTACCAGTCGACCCATTTCTTAAGTATGAATGTACAAGTAGCATTCAGTGTATTTTGAGATACATCTTTCTAAATACATTTACATTTCTACTTTTTTTTCTTTTTTCTTTTGTTAGAAAATTATCAAGTTGGCTGACAGACATTACTGTATTCCCTTCAAACAACCGTTAGTCTGAAACAGGTCAGCAGTAATGCCCCCACCACACTCACTGCTGGAGTTTCTGGTGGCGTAGCGTTTCTTCTGGCTGTGCCAACTGCACGTGTGATCTCCATGAGCACTGAATGTGTCTCCATATGTACGTTTCCTGCAACGGCGCTACTTCGCATGAACTCAGGACATGTTCCACTGTTTGTTTACCCAGACAGAGCGGACACAAAGAGTCATCTGATTTTCCCCATTTCACCATGTTTGAATTCGAGGGCGGGAGGTCATTCTAAGATGTGCCATGAGCCATATTTCATTCCAGCTGAGACTTCTTCAGGGAGCATTTTCCCACCTAGTCCACTGCCTGCTAGCCTTGTTTAACTGCCTTTTGGAATGTCTCGGCATCCTGTTCTTACTTCAACTCATGTATTACCATATCTCTCTCTGCTTTCCTTTCTGCCTTGGAACTACCACTTCATTTCTGTTGATCCCACCCCAGTGTTTTGGCTTGTGTATGTCCTGTTATTTCCCTGATCTTGTTTTCCGTTACCGTGTCCACTGCCTCCTGAACTGTCCAATTTCTGTCAGTCTTCAGTTCGGGCCGGACTGATCTTGCGACCGTTTCTGTCGAGTCCTCAAACGTGGTTAGCAACCTTGCTCTTCCCACTTTGCACTCCTCCAGGATGGACTGCCGGGGCAGATTCGGCTTTTCCTGTCGGCAGTAGAGTGCAACGTTGGTGAAAGCAGGTGGGACACCGAACCTTTTCCTGGTGTATTTGTTGATTCTTGCCTCCACTGATTCCACTGTGCTATTGGTGATATTGCACATCGGTAGACACCTGAGGAGCTTCAGGATCAGCATCAACTGTGGACACCAGACATTATAATTTATTGCTAGGGAGGCCACACTGGTCTGTTATCTGCAGTCTTTCTTCTGTTCTTTTCTCCTTAAGGTGGCATTCAATGAGTCAGCATACCATCTTCCAAGGTTCTTCACTGGTTTTTGTCTTCTGTTGGAATGGCCTGCGTGGCTGCAGTAAACCTACCTGTTGCAGCTACTTTCACTTCCCTTATGGAGGAGCTTTGTGATTTCTTTGGTTTGAAACACATCATCAATGAAGCAACTAACTCGTCTGTTTGCTCCAGTATCTTGTGTATTTCATCTTTCTTAGTGGAAAGGATTGTTGTGTCTTCCATTAAAGCTTTTAGTGGAGACATTCGATATCTATTCCCGAAATCTGACGAGCCTGTATGGCTCATGGCTTTATTCAAGATGACCTCCATCGCCAACACAAACATTACTTGAGAAATTGCACAGCCCATTGTTATGCCAGTTTCTAGACTGACCCACTGTGTTGTGCATTTCTTTGTAGAGAATCTTATTGAGAAACCAGGGTAGTGCTTCTTCAGCATTCCTTGGGTGTTCTTTGGGACATGAAACATTTCGCGGACCAGTTGGATCATCTTGTGTGGAAGTGATTCATGTGAGCTTGCAAGAACGAGCCATAGGGGGTGGTTATGATGGAAAGACAGATCTGTTCACTGCTCTAGTAACAGGGATGTACTGCTTCCTGGTCAACACTAGTCCTAATAAAACTAGCACAGAGAAAAAAGGCAGACTGCGCATTGTTGTAGATGGTGTATCGAAAGAATATATGTCTTCTTGTCAGTTCAGCTGGTCAACAGGGCACAGTGCTGTGAAGATGACCGCTGGACAGAGGGCGTGGCTTAGAACCTATGGAGATCGGGAATACACATACAGTGATGGATGGTGGACAGTGTTCAGTGGTCTGTTGGCACATGCTGATGTGTGAAGGGATGGATAGATGGCTCTTCTGTCACACATTTCAGTTGTGAACACAGAGACTTTTTTTTTATTGCTATGTGATGGTTTCTGTGCTGCTCAGAGCTTTCACAGAAATATAGCTGCTCTGATCATTGTGTAAAATAACAAGTGTGCTCTGGTGAAGATACGACTTCTGCTTTGATGCCACTGTACAGGTGTACTTTCGTGGACACACACACACACATGTACAATTCTGTTTGCATGCAAATTCACATTAATTCTCACACGGATACTTGGGCGCAGAAACGTGCATGCATACTAGCTTGTATTTGTTATTCTATAGTTATGCCGACAACCGCCCCCCCCCCCCCCCCCCCCGCCTGAAATTTCAATGTATTATTTCTGGCTGATTTATAAATAAACATATCGAGTATGTTTTGTATATATTTTTGGTATGTCCAGTTCAAATCAGTAACAACCTAAAAGTAGCGTTTGCAAGAACGAGCCACACCATCGACGAGGTTCCTTTCCTCTGCCTTAGCTCTTTGGATTGCTTCCCAAAGCATAGCGACATGTTCTACACAGCCAGACTCCTGAGACGCCTCCTTTCTGGACTGCTCCTTTTCTGTGAGATATTTAGTCACATAACTAAATTAGTCACATTAACTAAATTAGTGCCATGCATTTTTCTATTTATGTCACAAGCCTCAGACGGTCTACGACTGAAACTTTGTTGATATTTTGCTCTGTTTTTTCTTCTTTGTTTCTATATTAAAATATTCTGAGAATTCTCAAAGACATTTATTATTTTTTACAGAAGATCTGCGGTCAGAAATCTGTTATTATAGTGCCATGCATTGTTTACTTCTGTTTGTAATTTATTCGAAATGATGAATACCAACCATTGATAGTGAACGCTTTCTTGTTGCTTTCAATATAATCAGAAATAAACGTTTAATATCGGATATTGCTTTGTGTGTGGTTATTTGCTTATTTGTGTCACTTGTGCACGTATGTATGCCAGTGGATAGCACATGCGCGCATGCACAAGTGTATGCTTGTGTGTGTGTGTGTGTGTGTGTGTGTGTGTGTGTGTGTGTGCGTGCGTGCGTATGTGTGTGCGTGCGTGCATGTGTGTGTGAGTGTGTGTGCGCATGTGCATACGTGTGTGCGTGTGTACGTGTTTGTGTGAATAGATGTTTGCTATGAAGAAAAGATGTTCTTTCTTCATAGCATGTTCACAGTCGCTTTTTTTTTTTTTTTTTTTTTTTGCACACGGTTTCCGTTACTTTACATCAAAAATGGTTGGACACGATCTGTTACATTCACCAAATTGTATGTAAGCTTATTCACAGTTGTCTGACACATTTTCGTCACAGTCACATAAATACATTTACACTATATTCGATCGAGATCTATCATTTCTTTTCTTTGTCTGAAGAAGGAGTAACGAAGAAAAAAAATGGAAGCAAAAAATAGTCCTATGTGCATGTGAAAGAGAGAGAAGACAGAATTTAACAGTCACAGACCTCATTTGAAGAAGGAACTATTTGCCTGCACCTTCTTCACCAACTTACCAATTCCTTACCATTATCAACAACTGGATGAAAATAACTTTTACTTCTACCTTTTTAATATACCAAAGAAGTTGCCAAACATTCGTATTGTGTAGAGCATAATCGATGATTATGCGCACATTGTGTTTGTAGGGTGAGCAAAAACATATCAGTTGATTATGATGTTGTTGGCATGAAAAGTGATGTATTGGAATGGGTTTTGTACTGGGTATCACCATCAGTAAACCAGGCTTATTGGATCATAATATGTAAGAATATGGAATCAACTCTTCCATCAGACAGCGAGTAGCAAAGCTGTTTGTCTTGTAGTTGCAGTGATTCACACAATTTCAAAGTTGTAGGGAAAGTTTGATTAGACTGGTTTTTCGTATACTTTTGTTTCGATTCAAGACAAACAGCTTTGCTACTCGCTGTCTGATGGAAGAGTTGATTCCATATTCTTACATATTATGATCCAATGAGCCTGGTTTACTGATGGTGATACCCAGTACAAAACCCATTCCAATACATCACTTTTCATGCCAGATTGGAATTCTAGATTTTCTGTCCTGTCTCTTCAGCTCTATTACACATTGTTCTGATATCATTTTTCACTTCTTGTTAAATCTTCGTTCGTTTTTAGTTCCCTTCCTGGCCCAAGTCACTCTCGTCCTTATCCATCTACTTGCATCTTTCTCTTTTTTTTTTTCTTGCTGCAGTATAATTCGTCATCATAATGTAGCCACTGATCTCTCTGCAGTTTTAACACGGTTTTAACTCTAATTTTTTGTTTGTTTGTTTTTTTTGGTTTTTTTTTTGCTGTCCCAACCTCTGCGCCACCTCAGAGGCAGTGCACCCACACCGCTCATTCCGACACCCCCATCCACAGCCACAGCCCTCTAATTTGTCCTCTTTAAATGAAAAAAAAAAATGCAGAGAGAGAGAGAGAGAGAGAGACCTCAAGCTCCCATTTTTGAGACACATATTCTAACATTTACAACAGGGTTCCTCAGAGTCAGATGGTGAGCTAGTATGTCACTCACCCAAAGAAGTTGCCAAATACGCATTTTAGAATTTCAGACTGAGGACAGAAACACACAACAAAAGATTTGCCAGAATACAAATCTATGCATCATATCAGGGTAAAGTGTGTCTATTTTGACTGGATGATGCACTGGCTTGAAACTCGACCAAACTCTGCAACAGATTGTTTTAAATGTACCTCGTCTTTACAACAGAATCCATTTCAGCGCAAGATTCAACGCCCATGTTGGATGAAGATAAGTGATTGCTTGTTTATATTCGTTGTCCTGAGTGTTATGTATCTTGTCTGAAGAAGACCCAAGAGATCGAAACGTGTCGTGTTTTGTCTTGTGATTCATTTGTCTACGTTTGTCGATGTAGCCTTACAAATACTTTTCAAAAATTTGTTAAGATTTCCGTCTGCAGTTGCCTAACATTGCAACTGGTTATTGCAAGTTGTGATTTTAGGATAGCAGGAACAGCCAATCAGCATTGACTTTATTTATCACTGAACTGCCTTGTAAATCATTTCATCAATGATCAAACCTCCAGAAGAAGAAAACAATGCTGATCCAGTCTAACTTGGCCTTTTGAACCAATAAAGAGAGAGAGAGTAACTGCACCTATTCAAGTTCTTACTGTTCGTTATTTCGGTTTTGTGTGCTTTAACTGTTAACATGTATAATGTATTGCATCTATAGGCTATGACATCAGCATAGACTGAGCCTCAGGGCCCCACATTTGGCCATGAAATCAATAAAGATTGAGCCATCGGGCCCAAAATTATTCTTCAGATCTGCAAAAACATATACTTCTCATGAGAAGCGTGGTTCATTATTGTTCCATACCACTTCACTTTCTTTGGAACAGCAAAGATTAAGCTTACCAAGTGCAAGCTAGGTGAAGGAGGCACAACAGCTGTTCATACACCTTGATTGTAATTGTATGTAGCACATGATGGGGTTAACAATGGTTTACAAATTTACCTTGAAAAAAAAATGTTTATAGAGATGATTCAGTGATTTACCACAGGATCAAACATCTGATGTAATCAATGTCTGAATCGGACTTACTAGCAATTTGTCGACACAAAGGGGGCCTCTTCTTCTTCTTCTTCAGTGTTGACGGCCCACAATCAAACTTGATTATTCTGGCACCAAAACTGGGGAGGGGTGGGGGGGGGGGGGTTCACTGCAGATAAATCTGGGTTGTAGACGCATCTGTAGAGTTCAGTTTTACATCATGATGAAGATAGGGGGCGGAGGAAAAGGGTAGTGGGGAGGGGGAGTGTCTGAGGGGCAGGAGGCGGGGATGGGAGGGGTCTATTCAGGGCTGATTGAGGCCCTTGACACGAATGCGTCAAGTGTTGTGGCCTCAACTGTTCCTTGTGGGAGATTGTTCCAGTTTTTAATAGTTCTGGGCAGGCAGCTGCTTCATTGGGTCCTTGACGTGATAATGTGAAATTGTCTGTCGTGGCCTCGTCGCTTGGTAGAGGGACCAGTTTCTCTTTTAGGCTGGGGCAGTGGACAAGGCCTTGGTGCACTTTATACAGCATAGAAAGTCTTGCTACTTGCCGTCGTTTCTCCAATGAGGGCCAGCCCAGTGTATCCAGCATGCTGCTAACACTTGAAGTGTTCCTGTATCTGTTGAGGACAAAGCGTGCAGCTCGTCTTTGAACTGTCTCTATTTTTGCTTTGTTTTTTCTCTGTGTGGGGATCCCAGATGGAAGACGCATACTCCAGATGGGGGCGAACGAGTGCTTTGTAGGCTCGTTCTTTGATGGCTGAGGCTGACGCATACTCCAGATGGGGGCGAACGAGTGCTTTGTAGGCTCGCTCTTTGATGGCTGAGGCTGACGCATACTCCAGATGGGGGCGAACGAGTGCTTTGTAGGCTCGCTCTTTGATGGCTGAGGCTGACGCATACTCCAGATGGGGGCGAACGAGTGCTTTGTAGGCTCGTTCTTTGATGGCTGAGGCTGACGCATACTCCAGATGGGAGCGAATGAGTGCTTTGTAGGCTCGTTCTTTGATGACTGAAGAGCTGATCTTCAGGTTCCTTTGGAGAAATTTTAGCATTCTATTGGCCTTGAAGCACAAATTATTTATGTGTTCGTTCCAGCTAATTTCTTTATTGATGGTCACACCAAGGTATTTAGCTGATGTTACGGTGTCAAGGATGTGTCCATGAAGGGAATAGTGGTGAAGTGGGGACTTACTCCTTGTGACACGAAGGGTTTGGCACTTTGCAGATGAAACTTCACATCCAAGCTCCTCTCCCAATCGGCTAAGCGTTGGAGATCTTCTTGTCTTGGCTATTGGTGATCATCCTGGATACTGATGTGTCCGAAGAAGAAGAAGAAGAAGACTTGTTTCGTAACGCCGACATCTTGGATAGTGGAGTTTTTAACTAGTACCATGGATACTCTACTTCCGTCAATCGATTATACACATAGAGACTACGTAGATTATACCCCCCCCCCCCCCCCCCCCCCCCCCCCCCCGCTTTTTTTTTTTTTCTTTTGAGGCACAAACTAAAGAACAAGACATCCAGCGAAAATGAATAATGTACCATAAATAGAGAATATCACAGTACAAAATGAAAGAATTCACCTTCCCATTATGTCGATTATTGTACTCCTAGGCACAGTTGTTGGGTCATTAAAACTATTCCAATAAAAACGAATTGTCAGTGATTTCCACAAAAAAGGTGGTCATTTTCATTTGTCTGGAATTTCTGAATCTAATTCCAAAATTTTCTAAACTTCTTCTTCGTCTGCGTACGCAGACTGATACTCCTAACTGTTGATTATATTGATGTATTGTTGCTTGTTATTCAAATTCTA
>JAMYXO010001113.1:27500-33208 GCA_033310375.1 Conus canariensis
CTCTCTCTCTCTCGTCGATTGTGGGCCTTAACACTGAAGAAGAAAAGAACCGAAACCGAAACCGCACGTAAGCTTTGAAAATGGCGACTGTGGAGGGGATCTGGACGTGGACAGCCGATTGAATTGCAGCATGTGCCTTGAACCGTACCGGGACGTCAGGCCAAAATACTGCCGTGTTTCCATACATTCTGTCTCCCTTGTTTGAAGGGACGTGGTGACAAGAGAAACGGAGGTGGGCTATTTCAGGGTTTTGTTTCAATACTGAACAAAAGTAGCCTACATTTCCTGCTCGTTTCCTCGAATGTTTTTTTTTCTTTCTTTTTTTAAAACTCAGTCATATTATATATAACGTATTATTTAAAGGCATATACTTTTAAGTCTTTCTGCTGCTCTATAAGTCACGTACGTTATCCGGATCGTCTTGTTTAAAAGCCTATACCCTCCCCCGCCCACCACCACCCTCCCGCCTCTTCGTGTCAGTTTCGGTAGCTTGTTCTCTCACAAAGTAAAGGCAATATGTACAAGACTACCAGTCAGTGACGTCGCCTCGCCATAGTTTCACTATGAGAGCAGGGCATGAAGGGCCAGGAGACTCAGAGACTTTTGTTTTTTTTAATGGTCATCAGTAATTGAAGATGAAGATGATATTGTGGAGCAGTATTCTGATCTAACACCACATGACAGAGCAGTTCTCTATGTTTTTTTTTCATGATATATTCCACTGACAACCAGGCCTGAGAGATACAGGCACATGCAAATGCTGGTCAGGAAATGTGAACAACACTGTCAAAAACAATGCACATAGAGAATGATTCTCAAGTGCATGGTTTTGAGTTTTCGTATGTTAGCCCATAGTACACTCAAATCTAGGTAGCATTGGCCGGACAGAAAAATGTCACAAATAAATAGCTCCTGATGGGGATTCAAAACCTACAGCTTCAGCTTGCAGCCTGCAGCACCAGTTACAGTACCACAGCTGTAGTAAAGAAGACACTCTTCATTTTAACCTTTTCTACAGGTGCTTCATGGGTTGTCCCCAGCCCAGAGACACAATAAAACATTTTATCACTTGAACTGTTTAAGATTCGTAAGAAAGTTGAGTATTTGTCCAACACTCGGCTATCTGTCGGCTGATTTTTGTTTCTGTTCAACAAAAGAGAAAGAAGTTCTTAGCTGATGGGCTCGTGAGAACTCATACTTTAAAGATTGGTAATCAGTCATGGCAGCATGGGTATGGGTTTTGCCACCTGCATTGTTATTGTAAGTATAAACTCAGGAGACTTTTTGGTGATTATTGGTCTTGTGCGATCTGCATCATGTACACAGGGATAAACGCATAGACTCACTTAGTGAAGCCTGTTTAAACTGTATGGTTCATGGTGAACTCGCATCGTCGAGTGTGTACTGAAAAGTGACATGATGAGGATAGCAAAAATCTGAGAAAAAAAAAAAAGAAAAAAAAATCCCAGGCTTTTTACAGGGTTTTTTTGTTTTTTTTTTTCATTGTAGCTGAGTATTGATTCATTCCTTCAGATCCTAATTATAAAGGGTAAGGCAACCTCTTGTGAATAAACTCTTTTGTTTATAAATAGTGACCAGCATATCTGTTGAAGCAGTAAACACGCACATAACATTAAATGTGCTCAAACCTATGAGGGCTTCAATTTTTGTTCATTTGTTTTTAAAACTGGAATCGCTATGCATGATTATTGTTCAGTCACTAGCATCATGACTGTTCACACTATGCATCATGACGGTTCAGCACTATGCAATCATGATTGTCAGTGTTATTTAACATGATTGTGCACTGCTATGCATCATGATTGTGCAGTGTTATTTAACATGATGTGTGCAGTGCGTGGTACATGATTGTGCAGTGTTATGTAACATGATTGTGCAGTGCTAAGCATCATGATTGTGCAGTGTTAATGTAACATGATTGTGCAGTGTTATTCAACATGATTGTGCAGTGCTAAGCATCATGATTGTGCAGTGTTATGTAACACAATTGTGCAGTGCTAAGGATCATGATTGTGCATGTGTATTTAACATGATTTTGCAGTGCTAAAGCATCAGATTGTTCAGTGTTATGTAACATGATTGTGCAGCACTGTGCATCATGATTGTGCAAACCCTATGCATCATGACCATGCAGTGCTACTGCTATGCATAATGATTGTGCAGTATTATGTAACATGATTGTGCAGTTATTATGTAACACAATTGTGCAGTATTTGTGTAACATGATTGTGCAGTATTATGCATGCCTGCTGCTCAAGTGAAGGAACATAATGATTTGTGCATACTATGCATGCCTGCTGCTCAAGTGAAGGAACCTGTGCTGAGTTTAAACTCAGTCAGGTGTTTCAAATGCACTGTGTGACTGGGATGCATAACGAGATATTTTATTGTGATGAAATAAGTATCAGAATCATCACTTGCTGTTCACTGCAGTGCAAGGGAAAAAGGGGAGTGGGTTGGGGATGGGGGGTGGGAATAAAGAACCTAACATATACACTGCTCAAATAACCTCCTCCTCCCCCGGCCTCCCTACCTCCCACCCTTTCTTTCTGTTTGGTGCCATGACTATAACTCACCAATTTAAGGATAATAGTTTGGTTTGAAGAGTCAGCGATCAGTTTTTAAAATCATTCTGTATTCATGTAGCAATGCAAAAATACCGTCTGTCTGTTTTGGTGTTGGCTTCAGACTTTTAACCCCCTTGTGCAAGACACTGAAGAGGAGGTGGGAAGTTGCCCTGAGACTGACGTGTCCCACCTGTCGTCATGTGATCCCCGTACCAGCAGGTGGTGTGACTGCCTTCCAGGTAGGCTGTTCAGATGGTAGGCTGCCGAGCAGGGCATAGGTTGAGTCCCTTCATGTCAGCCGAAATGGCTGTCTCCTGGTTTTTGTTTTGTTGTGTTTTCCATTTTCTCTCTCTCTCTCTCTTTAATGAATTTCATTATTTGATTATTTGTTGTTCATTTAGACACAGATTTGTTTGATTGTACATTCTTGTTTTCCTTTCGTGGTTATGAATCCTATATGATTTCAGGAGTTTGTGAAGAGTGCAAGTGTCAGTAGATATTAGTATAGTGTCTCTCTCATCATGTAAAAAGGAAGAAATCCTCTATTTCCAAATACAAACTTTGGGTGTTTTACATTTCCAGTTACGGCTTTTGATAGTTGTTTTTTCATACTATACATCTGTAATCATCTTTGATGAAACTGATGAGGTTTTAATGTACAAAATAGTTAACAAGTAACCACTTTAACATCTGACTAGCCAGACACAATTTTGTTGCTGGCTGGTGAATGAACGGGCCTTAAAAACTGGAGAGTGAGGAAGGGAAAGCACTCTTTATTCATGCCAGCTTGATGCCAAGTTAAAACCATTGGCTATTCAGTTTCTTCTTCTACTTCTTTTTCTCCAGTTTGGGATATCATCCTGCCTTGCGCTCATTAGTCTTGAGTAGCAAAACACCAAACATAAGTACGAATAGAGTCGTTTATTCGTTTATTCCCCGTTTTGTTAGGCTCCTTAGAGGTATACAAAATAAATGTTGTCCATGCTTGCTGTTTATGCCCTTGGCTCTATGGACACGAGGTGAACTGTTGTGCCTTGAAGAGAAAGATGTGTTAAGGAGGATCTACAATCATAGTTATACTTTCGTGCACGCCCCAACCCCAATAATAAAGAGTGCCTAAACCGCATGATTATGATCCGAAATTTCGTTAAAGTCTGTCTTTGGGTCAATATCAATTCGTTACAGATACTTTCAAAATCCTTGTATCTATTCTGTTGCTGAATGGATTAAACGTTTTGTCATTTGGTAATGCGCTTGCAGTTCAGACAATTCTGTCTGAAGGTGTAATAAAAATGAAATCTATACACTGACCTCACCAAATGGATCAGGATGATTTAAATGATTCAGCATACGACACTCCACAGCCCAGTTGATGCACAAAACACAGCAAAGTTTAACTGGTCTGATAAAACTGCATCGGATTGACTGAAACCACACTTTCGCGATGTCGTATCGTTTTTGATAGGAGGGTCTAAGATAACCGATCAATGGAGTACTAACCTTTACTTGAAAGGCGTCAGTCTGAGTCACAGAAAATGTTCGAGGGTGTTCAGTTGTTATAATTTTTAAGATTGTAGTGCGGTCCAACAGAATATTGTGCATTAGTATATTGAATGCACTCACATTTTAAATTGTTTTAACAATGTTTGTAACATAACAACTCAAGGACAGTCCTCGTTTTTAGAATATGCTATCTGATATATCTGGGAACCCAAAGGGTCGCACTCCATGAAATATTCTACAACGTCGTCTATGGGTTTTAATTATAAGTCAATCCAGATGGAATAATGAGATTTCAAAACTTGGACAGAAGAGGAGACCGTAATTAGCCAGTTAACCATACCTGCATGGTTATGTGAGATTTGCTCGCTGAAAAGAGGAAGCAGATGTAGTGGACTTCGACATTACTCTCAAACTTAACAATGACAATCTAAAAACAATGTTAACATTCAAAACCTGAAAAATGAAGTAGTCCATTACTTTTTTGATGTAGAGCTAGCTAAAATGTTAGGCTTTAAAATCAATCAAGCCTCATCATAAATATAGAGTTGCACCAGACGAAACTACGTTTGAGGGAGAATATCGCCGCTCGATCTTGCCTTAATTTCCATTACTCTATGTACATTTGGAATGAGCTGGAGCACTGAATGAAAACTTATATGATGGAGCCCTCAACTGTTTTAAGAGCTCTTTCATAGGGAAAGCTGCATATTGCGATATGAAATTTACGATTCCCTATTTACAGTTTAAAAGATTAGCTTGTGGGAGGGTCAGATCATTTAATATAAAGATCACAGATAAAACAGGGAAAGTGTGACATGTGATAACTGCACATTGTTTTAGAAATAAAATAATACGTTGTTACACAAAATGTCACGTGGAGACGCCAGGACGATTTCGGAGGGGTCCATTATTAGCGCCTGAGAGGTGTTGTAAACTTTAGAATTATAAGACCTCCCATGCAGACGTTGAGGACTTTTGAACAAAAACGGTGAGATAGGCACTTTGTATGTTTGAGTACACTAAAGATGGTTATTATAAGCGCGCGCGCAGAGGGGGAGACGACACAAAAGGTTTCCTAAAATAGAACAACTACGCAATCTAGAAGCAAATAATAAGGTCAGTATGAATATAAAATAGTTCGAAAAACTGACAACAAATGGGCACTTAGAACCATTATTTAGAATGGGACATAAAATTTGAATTGTAACAAAGCCCATTTACATTTTTTGACCGTTCAAAAAGTTTTCAGAAAAAGCATTGAACTCTGGCCCTTTACATGTAAGAACTTATGCCAGAGGAAAAAACTCAGTCGAAAAGAGATTCGAAATAAAGCCGTTTGGGGACAAACAGTACATCCTCCACAGAAGAGAATCGCGTTCTTTTAAAGAAAGCTTCTACAAACATTTCCAGTTAATTCCAAGCACAAAATTATGAGACACTGGGGGGGGGGGGGGGGAAAAACAAGGAGATGGGTTTTTTTCTTCCCTTCCCTTTGTCTGTGTGTGTGGGTGTGTGTGTGTGGTGTTGGTGTTGGGGGTGGTGGTGGTGTGTGGTGTGTTTGTTGTGTTGTGTGTGGTGTGTGTTTGTTGGGTTTGTTTTGGTGTTTGTGTGTTGTGT
>JAMYXO010001114.1:0-5000 GCA_033310375.1 Conus canariensis
TTCATACCTGGCCTCAGCTATTTTTGGTGTATGATATTGGTTAGTATCTAGCATTATGTTATTTTCGGTGTAGGATACCCGTTCACACCTGGCACCACGTTATTTTCGGTGTAGGATGTCCGTTTACCTTTGACACCATGTTACGTACTCCAAGGTATCGCGTCTCACCCGCACGGTTACTTCGCGTACAATAGACGATCCAAGCACCTTAGCACCATGTTTTTCCTTCACCCTAGTGTGTAAGCTGGTCACCATGATAACTTTCCCGTAAGACGGATTCATGCCTCATGTATTTTGTTACTCGAATATTGGTTAGTACTGCATCATGTTATTTTCGGTGTAGGATACCCGTTCACCCTGCAACTATGTTACCTACTTACTACTGAAAGGATACTCCGTGCCACCCGGCACTGTTACTTTCTGCGTAAAGTGTAGGATACCCAGTCACGCCTGCACTGTTACTTTCTCCTGAAAGGTGTAGTAGATACCCAGTCGCACCTGGCACTGTTAACATTTCTCGTAAAGGTGTAGGATACCCATCCGCCCGGCACTGTTACTTTCTCTGAAGTGTAGGATACCCAGTCCACGCCCGGCACTGTTACTTTCTCTGAAGTGTAGGATACCCAGTCCACCGGCACTGTTACTCTCTGAAAGGGTAGGATACCCAGTCCCGCCCGGCACTGTTACTTTCTCTGAAAGGTGTAGGATACCCAGTCCGCCCGGCACTGTTACTTCTCTGAAAGGTGTAGGATACCCATCGCCGCACACACACACCACACACCACATACACGCACACACACACACACACACACACACACACACACACACACACACACCACACGACACGACGCACGACCACGAGAGAAGAGAGAGAGAGAGAGAGAGAGAGAGAGAGAGAGAGAGAGAGGAGAGAAAGAAAATGGCAAACGTACATATAGTCATGTACACCAATGCGTGCTACACAATCTGGACAATTGGCATATTAGGACATGTGAAACTAAGCCATGTTGAGAGCGTCAGCCATCGGTTCTTGCCATTAAGTAAACATGAATTTCAACACTGGCCCGACGATTGTTTTCTCTCTCCCTTTGTTTTTGCGATTTCGGTGGTTTGGACAACGGCTTCGACTCCCCCACCTCCCAGTTTGCTTTCCATATTGTATGCCTTTGGGTGTTTTTTTTTTCTTTATCGGTTGATGTAATTAACTGAGTCAATGCTCATTAAGATGATCAGGATCATAGGCCGTGACAGTCGGTGTCTGCGGAAATAAAGAACTAGTTTGATGTGGGCAGTCAGCTAGAGGCACTAGGGGATGGAAAGCGGGGCCGCTTCTCTTGTCTCTTGTTTCTCATTGCTGCCGATCTGTGATCATTTCAGACAGATGTCATGCACGCTCGGCTTTTTTCTTATGTAAGTTGTGTTTTATTTGCCTTCCTTCGAAGTCGAACTGTGTTTGTTCCCCTCTCTTTTTGGTTTGCATGCTCTCCCCCACCCCCACCCCCACCCCCAATCCCCGCCCTTTTTACACTAAAATATGTCACTGCTAAGCCATGTATTTGTTCTTCTCTTCTTATTTAACCACACTGGAATTTTGCGATATGGAATGGGATGTTGAAGGACCTATAAAATGCACTTAGTTATCACGCTTAGCAATGATCGTGGACTTCAGAAGCTCGTGTGCAACGATCGTCTTTTTAGCTCCTTGTTCGATAACATAGCAGCGACTTAAGACGGCCGTAACCCTCTCTCTCCCTGTCTCCAACGTCGGTTTTAGAACCACCCCACCATCCTTCTTTTTTCCCCTTTCTTTCTTTCTTTCATAGATCTGTTGCTTCAAAATTCAATTCTGACAGGGTTTAATAATTATGGTCTACATGAAATGAGGTTTGGAGGGAAGTCAGTAAAATCAGATTGTGACCACAATCTAACAGGTATATACTACCTTTTCGCTGGTTGTTCTGTGCGAACTTATGGCAACGTTTTCTTTACTGTTACAGCTTGGGAAGTTTCACAACGGTTGACAGAAAAGATCTTTTCAAACGAGATCAAGAGTATTAAATGGTGACTACATTATTGACAACTTTCCTTATGATTTAACTGGAAATGAAAATTTAAGGGAGGTCGGAGGAGGGGGGGGGGGGGATTGACCTATATTCTTACAAGCTTCATCGTGATTCATGTTTAATGAAATCTTAAATGTGTTCAGAGGAAGTAAGTAGTGACCACACACATACACACACATTCACACGTGCGCGCGCGCGCACACCACACACACACACACACACACACACACACACACACACACACACACACACACACACACACACAACACACACACACACACACACACACACACACATCAACCACGACACACACACACACACAACACACACACACACACACACACACACACACACACACACACACACACACACACACACACACACACGAATACGCCAAGACAGAAACGGATGGACAGATACACACACACATACACAAACATAGAGAGAGAGGAGGGGGGGTGGAAAGACAGATAGCGACAGAAGGACAGAGAGACAGACAGACAGACAGAGAAAGAGATAGGGACAGACAGACCGACAGATAGCGAAGGAAGAGAGGAGAGAAGAGAAGAGAGAGACAGACAGACAGACAGACAGACAGACAGAGAAAGAGAGAGGACAGACAGACCGACAGATAGCGACGGAAGGACAGAGAGAGAGAGACAGACAGAGAGAGAGAGAGGTAGGTAGAGAGACAGACAGACAGACCGACAGATAGCGACGGAAGGACAGAAGGAGAGAGAGAGAGAGAGAGAGAGAGAGAGAGAGAGAGAGAGGTGACAGACGGGAGAGAGAGAGAGACAGAGAGAGGGACAGACAGATAGCGACGGAAGGACAGAGAGAGAGACAGACAAGAGAGAGAGAGAGAGAGAGAACACACACACACACACACACACACACACACACACACACACACACACACACACACACACACCGACGAAAGGATGGACTGATTGACGGACGGACGGGGTGGGTAAGGGAGGAATCGAGAGAGAGAAGAGAGAGAGAGAAAGGAGAGAGAGGAGAGAGAGAGACAGACAGACAGACGGAAGGACAGAGAGACATACAGACAGACGACGGACACGACAGACAGACAGACAGGACGAGACAGACAGACAGACAGACGAGAAGGACAGAGAGACATACAGACCGACCGACCGACTAAAGGATGGACTGATTGACGGACGAGAGAGAAAGAAGAGAGAGAGAGAGACGAGAGAGAGACGACAGACAGACAGACAGACAGACAGAACAGAAGGACAGAGAGACATACAGACCGACCGACCGACAAAAGGATGGACTGATTGACGGACGGACGACGGGGAGAGAGGAGAGAGAGAGAGAGGAGAGAGAGAGAGAGAGAGAGAGAAGAGAGAGAGAGAATTCTATTTCAGCCCCGTCAGGGCCTTTTTCTGACTTATTCTCACGATCCGTCTTCAAACCCGACTTCCTGCCCTTTGAGACACGTTTCAACAATCAACCTCACCTTGGTGGACGTCCGCCCGAACCCTCAGCACCGGGATCATCTCCCATGCCTTCAAACGGTGGTTCCAAGCGCCTTCCCTCCAGCATGTTCCCTCCCTTTTTCGATTTTAGACTGGGGTCAACAGAGGGTGCCATCTTCTTGGTTCTAGACAAACGTGATCCTCCGAACACCAGAGAATGTTCTAGGTCACAGGTGCTTAAAAAAAAGCAAACAAATCCTCTACAGCTAACAGGACCAATAACGTAGTCTGGTGCTCAGGTGCTACTAAAATACGACTAAAGACTCGTGAATACCTAATTGTTACTAGGACTATGACAGTTAATGTTATTGTCGAAGAAAGGGCGATAGGGGAGGGGGGGGGGGGGGCGACTCCACTCTAACGGGCCAATGGCGCAGTCAGATGGTATTGAATACGCCTAATGACTCGTGAATGCCCTACTACGTGGATAAAATGGTGTACTCGGCAAATGAAGAAGGGAAAAAAACCCACAGCTAACATGGCCAATGGCGCAGTCAGATGGTATTGAAAACGCCTAATGACTCGTGAATGCCCTGTTGCGTGGATAAAAAAAATGTATTTAGCAACTGAAGAAGGGGAAAAAAACTCCACAGCTAACACGGCCACTGGCGCAGTCAGATGGTATTAAATACGCCTAATGACTCGTGAATGCCCTGTTACGTGGACTTAATGCAGGTTGATTTTATAATTTAATTCAGGGTTTAGCTACGGGGCCAATGGCGCAGTCAGATGGTATTAAATACGCCTAATGACTCGTGAATACCCTGTTATGTGGACTGCAAAAAGTTAATTAATCATCGGAATAAGGGGGGGGGGGGGGGAACTTTCCACAGTTAACACGGCCAATGGCGCAGTCAGATGGTATTAAATACGCCTAATGACTCGTGAATGCCCTGTTACGTGGACTTAAAAACAGGTTAATTTTATAATCTAATTCAGGGTTTAGCTACGGGGCCAATGGCGCAGTCAGATGGTATTAAATACGCCTAATGACTCGTGAATGCCCTGTTATGTGGACAAAGCTAATGTTACCATATCATAACACTTAAAAGAAAATAGCATGTAACTGCTGGAAGCCCGTGTGTGGGTAAGATGACCAACGCAGCTCAAATCGGGTCACGGACTTCTAGAACCTTGGAGAGCTGGCACCCTGTGTTGGTCCCGAGACGAGGGGGGAGCCAAAGAACCCGGAGAGGGCGGGTCGGCGGAACCACCGTGCGATGGCGGGTGGGGTTTGGCGGGGGGAGGTGATCTTTGGTGCTGGAGGGTTCGGGGGTCGTCTGTCAAGGGGGGTTGTTTTGTTGGAATCTGTCTCAAAGGGAGGATGAGGGTGTTGAAGGTGGATCAGGAATAACTCAGGAGAAAGTCTGGTGGTTCTGAAATAGAATCTATGAGTGCATGCACGTAGGTACACACACACACACACACACACACA
>JAMYXO010001114.1:7500-17500 GCA_033310375.1 Conus canariensis
AACCCTTACTGCTACTTCCTTAACTTTCCACCCAGCCCTCTTCCCTCCCACCCGACCCTCTTCCCTTCCACCCGGTCCTCTTCCCTCTCCCACCCGGCCCTCTTCCCTTCCCACCCGGCCCCTCCCTCTTCCCTTCCACCCCCTCCTCCCTCTTCCCTTCCACCCGGCCCTCTTCCCTCCCTTCCCCGCCTCTCCTTTCCCCCCGGCCCTCTTCCCTCTTCCTTCCACCCGGCCCTCTTCCCCTCCACCCGGCCCTCTTCCCTTCCACCCGGCCCTCTTCCCTTCCACCCGGCCCTCTTCCCTCTTCCCTTCCACCCGGCCCTCTTCCCTCTTCCCTTCCACCCGGCCCTCTTCCCTTCCCTTCCACCCGGCCCTCTTCCCTTCCCCACCCGGCCCTCTTCCTCTTCCCTTCCACCCGGCCCCTCTTCCCTCTTCCCTTCCACCCGCCCTCTCCCTCTTCCCTTCCACCCGCCCTCTTCCCTCTCCTTCCACCCGGCCCTCTTCCCTTCCCACCCGGCCCTCTTCCTCTTCCCTCCACCCGCCCTCTTCCCTTCCACCCGCCCTCTTCCCTTCCCACCCGGCCCTCTTCCCTCTTCCCTTCCACCCCGCCCTCTTCCTCCCGCCCTCTTCTCCCTTCCACCCGGCCCTCTTCCCTCTTCCCTTCCACCCGGCCCTCTTCCCTTCCCACCCAGCCCTCTTCCCCTCCTTCCACCCGGCCCTCTTCCCTCTTCCCTTCCACCCGGCCCTCTTCCCTTCCACCGCCCTCTTCCCTTCCCTTCCACCCGGCCTCTCTTCCCTTCCACCCGGCCCTCTCTCCCTCTTCCCTTCCACCCGCCCTCTTCCCTTCCACCCGCCCTCTTCCTTCCACCCGCCCTCTTCCCTCTTCCTTCCACCCGGCCCTCTTCCCTTCCCTTCCACCCGGCCCTCTTCCCTCTTCCCTTCCACCCGGCCCTCTTCCCTCTTCCCTTCCACCCGCCCTCTTCCCTCTTCCACCCGGCCCTCTTCCCTCTTCCCTTCCCCACCCGCCCTCTTCCCTTCCCCCGCCTCTTCCCTTCCACCCCTCCCTTCCCTCTTCCCTTCCACCCGGCCCCTCTTCCCTTCCACCCGCCCTCTTCCCTCTTCCCTTCCACCCGCCCTCTTCCCTCTTCCCTTCCACCCGCCCTCTTCCCTTCCACCCGGCCCCTTCCCTCTTCCCTTCCACCCGGCCCTTCCCTCTTCCCCCCTCTTCCCTTCCACCCGGCCCTCTCTTCCCTTCCACCCGCCCTCTTCCCTTCCACCCAGCCCTCTTCCCTCCCTCCCTCTTCCCTCCACCCCGCCCTCTTCCCTTCCACCCGCCCTCTCTCCCCTCCCTTCCACCCGGCCCTCTTCCCTTCCTTCCACCCGCCTCTTCCTCTTCCATCACCGGCCCTCTTCCCTTCCCACCCGCCCTCTTCCCTTCCACCCGGCCCTCTTCCCTTCCACCCGGCCCCTCTCCTTCCTTCCACCCGCCCTCTTCCCTTCCACCCCCCCTCTCGTTCCCTTCCACCCGCCCTCTTCCCTTCCACCCACCGCCCTCTTCCCTTCCACCACCCGCCCCTTTCCCTTCCACCCGCACCCTCTTCCCTCCCTTCCACCCGGCCCTCTTCTCCTTCCACCCGCCCTCTTCCCTTCCACCCGGCCCCTTCCCTTCCCCACCTCTTCCCTCCCTCCACCCGCCCTCTTCCCTTCCACCCGCCCTCTTCCCTTCCACCCGCCTCTTCCCTTCCTCCACCCGGCCCTCTTCCCTTCCACCCGCCCTTTCCTTCCACCCCTCTTCTCCCTTCCACCCGGCCCTCTTCCCCTTCCACCCCCTCCCCCTCCCTTCCACCCGCCCTCTTCCCTTCCACCCGGCCCTCTTCCCTTCCCGCCACCCCTTCCCACCCGGCCCCTCTTCCCTTCCACCCGCCCTCTTCCCTTCCACCCAGCCCTCTTCCCTCCCCCCCGCCCTCTTCCCCTCCACCCGACCCTCTTCCCTTCCACCCGCCCTCTTCCCTTCCACCCGCCCTCTTCCCTTCCACCGCGCCCTCTTCCCTTCCACCCGCCGCTCCTCTTCCACCCGCCTCTTCCCTCCACCCACCCTCTTCCCTTCCACCCCCCTTTCCCTTCCACCCGGCCCTCTTCCCTCCACCCGCCCTCTTCCTTCTTCCACCCGGCCCTCTCTTCCCTTCCACCCGCCCTCTTCCTCCCCGCCCTCTTCCCTTCCACCCGCCCTCTTCCTTCCACCCCCTCTTCCCTTCCACCCGCCCTCTTCCCTTCCACCCGGCCCTCTTCCCCTTCTCACCCGGCCTCTTCCTCCACCCGCCCTCTTCCCTTCCACCGGCCCTCTTCCTTTCCCCCCACCCGCCTCTTCTCCTTCCACCCGGCCCTCTTCCCTCCACCCCGCCCTCTTCCCTTCCCCCGCCTCTTCCTCCACCGGCCCTCTTCCTTCCACCCGGCCCTCTTCCTCTCCACCCGCCCTCTTCCTTCCCCCACCCGGCCCTCTTCCCTTCCCACCCGGCCCTCTTCCCTCTCCCTCCCCCGCCCTCTTCCCTTCCCTCCACCCGGCCCTCTTCCCTTCCACCCAGCCCTCTTCCCTCTTCCTTCCACCCGGCCCTCTTCCCTTCCACCCGCCCTCTTCCCTTCCACCCGCCCTCTTCCCTTCCACCCGGCCTCTCCCTCTTCCCTTCCACCCGGCCCTCTTCCCTTCCACCCGGCCCTCTTCCCTTCCACCCGGCCCTCTTCCCTTCCACCCGACCCTCTTCCCTTCCACCCGGCCCTCTTCCCTTCCACCCGGCCCTCTTCCCTTCCACCCGGCCCTTCCTTCACCGACTTGCATTTTCAGAAAGTGGAGATGTCAGGTGGCTTTCTCTCCCTTTCATGCTTCCCTGCATCATTTCCATCCCCAAGTCCTCACATACACGAGCGCGCGCGCACACACACACACACACACACACACACACACACACACACACACACACACACACACACACACACACACACACACACACCACACACACACACAAACACACACCACGCAGAGACGGTGCGGGCTCTCCTGTTGTTTGACAACACACTCGGCGATGGCGGTCAGGATCAAATCTGCAAGCGGCTGTGCTGTGAGCGAATTACTAGAATTGTCGATTTTTTTTTCTACGAAGCGAGATATTGTTTCAACTCTTAGACGTCATATTTTACACATCTGCGTGTTACAACATGATCCCTGATCACTTTGGTCTGTCAGGTCGAACGTCTTTGGTCTTTCGTCTTCGTCCTTCCTATTGTTTAAACTGATTCTACTAGCGGTTAGCTCTTATTATCTAAGAGCCAACTCAGTCCTTTCCGAACGTCTGTCCTCCCCCCCCCCCCCCTTCCCCTCAGTGCCTTGATGGCTCCTCATTCACTGACGCACCCCCGTTTCCTTTCTTTCTGTGAATGAAACGGAAGTTGACAACATCCTAGAGGAAAGAACATTAGAGATCCCACGACAACTCCTCTTGCACTAGCTTACATTCTCTGAGTACCCTGAAACAACTTCCCGATGTTGCCAACATGTGAACCCAGTTCTTCTGTGAGGATTTTCTGTATGATACTTTTCTAAACCTGCTTGACCATCCCTTTAATGTGTTTATTTTTCACCTCGGTCATCGTGGTCATCCTGTGAGCCTGTCTGCAGCACACCTCTCCCCTAGAACTCACTTTGTAGTCTGGAAACCTCATGCCAAAAGAACGGGTGGGTGGGATGGGGTAGGGCTTTTTTTTTTTCAAAGAATGAATTGTGTTCCAGTCTTCTTGCAATATTGTGCTCGTCATTTCCATTTATTTCTTTCGCTCTTTTTTTTTTTTTTTAACCTTTTTTGTCTCCTTTCTTCAGTCTCTATTTGTTCAGCCTCTGTGCCCCGTTCTTTACTCTGTGTTTTGAACGGTCTGCCTACTTTTTTCATGCATTCCATAGGATTGTTGTGGAGAGAGGGGGAGGGGCGGATCTTTCAGGGTAAATTGTGCCCCTGTCTCCTAGAGATCCGATGTTAGTAATTCCATCTGTTGTCTCTTTGACTTTGCCTTCTTTTTAAATTTGGCTTTCATTTTTTTTTCTTCTGTACTGTTGCCAACCACTTTTTTGTATCTGTGGTCAGTTCATCTTCCTGTAGTCTGCAAAGCATTTTTCCTTTTTTTTTCCTGATAAACTTTGTAAGATGCAAGTTCTTGCTTGTAATCTGGTGATCAGATAGTGAGATTTAACTACTGGAACAGGAATTTGCTGGCCATTCTAATCTGGTGATCAGATAGTGAGAGTTTAACCACTGGAACAGGAATTTGCTGGCCATTCTGCGGTGCTGTTCATTAATTAGGTATTTTCATATATCTTTGTTGCATAGGAATTATCTCAAAAGGATTTTTTCTATCGGTTTTTTAAAGAAAAAAAAAACGGAGCGAAATTACTAGAGTGGTCGGTACACTTAGCATGGCTTAGTTTTATCCGACTGAAGGACTGCGGCATGGAAATGTTTTGAAGAAGTGTACCTGTAAACTGCATGTAAATCTGAGTTTTCCCTTGACGGGAGTTATTTCTTGGTTTTGTTGTTTGTTTGTATTTTGCTTGTTTGTTCGCTTGTGTTTGTTTGTTTGTATTTTGGTACGTGTTGACAGCCGTGGAAATGCTCTCTGTGGTCTGCTCAAGCTGCAATGAAACCGACATTGTCTGTGCCAGTCTCCAGCACGGCCATTTCAGTTTGGTTTCTGATAATGCTTTCAGCTTTGAGTTATCCATAGCTCCTCAAAGCTCGAACATGTTTCGCTGGGTGATTCTGGAGCCTGCACAATAGGGCTGTTGGTTTTTCGCCACCTCTCCGGACCAGATGGTCTGATAGACCTTCTTTCATGTGTATCCAGCCATGCAAAGTCCGATGATGTCTGGAGCTGCTGTTTAACGTTTGAAAAAGCCATTTCCTGTAAATTGAAATTTATGAAACACGGGTGCGCAAGCGTGTACACACACACACACACACACACACACACACACACACACACACACACACACACACACACACACACACAGATGCGTGCGTGTGCGCTAACACTCATTCACTCACTCACTCACACACGCGCACACACACACACGCGAACACACACACACACACACACAGACACACACACGTGCATACGTGCGCTCACACACACACACAACACCACACACACACACCACACACACACACACACACAAACACACACAGCACACCACACGCACGCACGCACCACCAACCCAAGCACACACACACACACACACATACACATACACACACACAGTGTTCTGACCCGTTTTCTCTGTTTTAACGTGCTGTGTTCACTTCTTGCGTGCCCTTTTGGCTTAAGGGTTAACTTCCGTTGAACTCCCTGTACCATAGGTCAACAGACAGGCTGCCACACGAGTGCCCCCTGATTCACTGTTTCATTTGTGGAGGTGGTCAACACCGTACACTTTTCTTTCACAGTGACCAAGTTTCTGCACCTGGTTGAGTTAGCCTTCCTTTCTGAGTTCTTCAGGCTTTGTGCTGTTCACTCTTTCTGTGTGTAACCAAGGTGCAGCTCAATGCTATTCCGTTGCCGTGACATGAAACGCTTGACTTGTGATGCCGCTCTGATGATTCAACAGTTTCTCATTGCTGCCATTTCTTTTTGTGACACCACTGGTAGTATTCAGTGGTATTTCCTCGCTGAGGATTCTTGCGCATCCCGTCAAAGTAGTACTTAAAAGCTGATTCAGTATAGACCCTGTGCAGGGAAGCGACACTTGAGCCAGGTTCGGTGTGAGGTCATATTTCGCTTGAGCGTCAACACACAGCAGGGTGGTAGGGCAGACGTCATAACCGCAAGAGGAAGACCGGACGGAAGGGGTGGGGAATGGACGGGATGAGGGAGAGATGGTAGAGGGTATATGCAACACTACACCAACACCATCAGAACATCAATACATGAAGCCCCAGGCGTATGTGAACTCGTCTTACAGCAGCCTGGGTGCTTTACCCTGAGCTTGCTAAATAATGGGTGGGTATGGGTATTGATGGGAAAAGGTGGGGATGGGGTTCCTGAAGCAACTATGCTGAATCACGTTGATTAAAGAAATATTGACCTTTGAAAAAATATTTTGATCCATGCGAGTTTTGAGTCTTGGTCTCGATATTAACCAGCATTTTTTTGTTTTTTTGTTATATATAGGCTCCCGGTGCCTAATATGGTTTACGTCTGATCCACTCAAAATATATCAATTTAGATAGATACCGCTTATGACTCTTTATAAATGTCCCACTTTTGCCCCTATTCCCACTTACGCAGAATTTTCTGGTGCTCACCCAACGCATTTTTTTTTACTTACTTTCCTGTGCTTCTCATTTGCATTCTTTCACAGCAGGGTATTGTACTTTTCACTCCTTTCACACCAGGGTATTGTACTTTTCACTCTCTTTCACAGCAGGGTATTGTACTTTTCACTCTTTCACACCAGGGTATTGTACTTTTCACTCTCTTTCACACGCAGGGTATTGTACTTTTCACTCTCTTCACAGCAGGGTATTGTACTTTTCACCTCTTTCACAGCAGGGTATTGTACTTTTCATCTCTTTCACAGCAGGGTATTGTACTTTTCACTCTTTCACACCAGGGTATTGTACTTTTCACTCCTTTCACACCAGGGTATTGTACTTTTCACTCTCTTTCACAGCAGGGTATTGTACTTTTCACTCTCTTTCACACCAGGGTATTGTACTTTTCACTCTCTTCACACCAGGGTATTGTACTTTTCACCTCCTTTCACACCAGGGTATTGTACTTTTCACTCTTTCACACCAGGGTATTGTACTTTTCACTCTCTTTCACACCAGGGTATTGTACTTTTCACTCTTTCACACAGGGTATTGTACTTTTCACTCTCTTTCACAGCAGGGTATTGTACTTTTCACTCTTTCACACCAGGGTATTGTACTTTTCACTCTTTCACACCAGGGTATTGTACTTTTCACTCTTTCACAGCAGGGTATTACTGTTTCACTCTTTCACCGATGTACTTTACTTTTCACACAGGGTATTGTACCTTTTCACTCTCTTCACACACAGGGTATTGTACTTTTCACTCTTTCACAGCAGGTATTGTACTTTTCACTCTCTTTCACACCAGGGTATTGTACTTTTCACCTCTTCACACCAGGGTATTGTACTTTTCACTCTCTTTCACAGCAGGGTATTGTACTTTTCACTCTCTTTCACACAGGGTATTGTACTTTTCACTCCTTTCACACAGGGTATTGTACTTTTCACTTTTTCACACGGTATTGTACTTTTCACCTCTTCACACAGGGTATTGTACTTTTCACTCTCTTTCACACAGGGTATTGTACTTTTCACTCTCTTTCACACCAGGGTATTGTACTTTTCACTCTCTTTCACACCAGGGTATTGTACTTTTCACTCTCTTCACACAGGGTATTGTACTTTTCACTCTCTTTCACACAGGGTATTGTACTTTTCACTCTCTTTCACACCAGGGTATTGTACTTTTCACTCTTTTCACAGCAGGGTATTGTACTTTTCACTCTCTTTCACAGCAGGGTATTGTACTTTTCATCTCTTTCACACAGGGTATTGTACTTTTCACTCTCTTTCCACACAGGGTATTGTACTTTTCACTCTCTTTCACACAGGTATGTATTTGTATTACTTTTCACTCTCTTTCACAGCAGGGTATTGTACTTTTCACTCTCTTTCACACAGGGTATTGTACTTTTCACTCTTTCACACAGGGTATTGTACTTTTCACTCTTTCACACAGGGTATTGTACTTTTCACTCTCTTCACAGCAGGGTATTGTACTTTTCACTCTTTCACACCAGGGTATTGTACTTTTTCACTTCTTTCACCCAGGGTATTGTACTTTTCACTCTCTTTCACACCAGGGTATTGTACTTTTCACTCTTTCACACCAGGGTATTGTACTTTTCACTCTCTTTCACAGCAGGGTATTGTACTTTTCACTCTCTTCACAGCAGGGTATTGTACTTTTCACTCCCTTTCACACAGGGTATGTACTTTTCACTCTCTTCACACAGGGTATTGTACTTTTACTCTTTCACACCAGGTATTGTACTTTTCACTCTCTTTCACACAGGGTATTGTACTTTTCACTCTCTTTCACACCAGGGTATTGTACTTTTCATCTCTTTCACACAGGGTATTGTACTTTTCACTCTCTTTCACAGCAGGGTATTGTACTTTTCATCTCTTTCACACAGGGTATTGTACTTTTCACTCTCTTTCACACCAGGGATTGTACTTTTCACTCTCTTTCACACCAGGGTATTGTACTTTCACTCTTTCACACCAGGTATTGACTTTTCACTCTCTTTCACAGCAGGTATTGTACTTTTACTCTCTTTCACACCAGGGTATTGTACTTTTCACTCTCTTTCACACCAGGGTATTGTACTTTTCACTCTCTTTCACACCAGGTATTGACTTTTCACCTCTTTCACAGCAGTATTGTACTTTCACTCTTTCACACAGGTTTGTCTTTTACTCTTTCACACCAGGGTATGTACTTTTCACTCTCTTCACAGCAGGGTATGTACTTTTCACTCTTTCACACCAGGTATTGTACTTTTACTCCTTTACACCAGGGTATTGTACTTTTCACTCTCTTCACAGCAGGTATTGTACTTTCACTCTTTCACACCAGGGTATTGTACTTTTCACTCTCTTTCACACAGGTATTGTACTTTTCATCTCTTTCACACCAGGGTATTGTACTTTTCACTCTTTCACACAGGGTATTGTACTTTTCACTCTCTTCACAGCAGGGTATTGTACTTTTCACTCTTTCACACCAGGGTATTGTACTTTTCACTCTCTTCACAGCAGGGTATTGTACTTTTCACTCTCTTCCGCACAGCAGGGTATTGTACTTTTCACTCTCTTTCACAGCAGGGTATTGTACTTTTCACTCTCTTTCACACAGGGTATTGTACTTTTCACTCTCTTTCACACCAGGGTATTGTACTTTTCACTCTCTTTCACACCAGGGTATTGTACTTTTCACTCTCTTTCACACGCAGGGTATTGTACTTTTCACTCTTTCACACCAGGGTATTGTACTTTTCACTCTCTTTCACACAGGTATTGTACTTTTCACTCTTTCACACCAGGTATTGTACTTTTTCACTCTCTTTCACACCAGGGTATTGTACTTTTCACTCTCTTCACAGCAGGGTATTGTACTTTTCACTCTTTCACAGCAGGGTATTGTACTTTTCACTCTCTTCACACCAGGGTATTGTACTTTTCACTCTCTTTCACACCAGGGTATTGTACTTTTCACTCCTTTCACAGCAGGTTATTGTACTTTTCACTCTCTTTCACACCAGGTATTGTACTTTTCACTCTCTTTCACACCAGGGTATTGTACTTTTCACTTCTTTCACAGCAGGGTATTGTACTTTTCACTCTTTCACAGCCAGGGTATTGTACTTTTCACTCTCTTTCACACAGGGTATTGTACTTTTCACTCTCTTTCACCCAGGGTATTGTACTTTTCACTCTTTCACACCAGGGTATTGTACTATTTCACTCTCTTTCACAGCAGGGTATTGTACTTTTCACTCTCTTTCACACCAGGTATTGTACTTTTCACTCTCTTTCACACCAGGGTATTGTACTTTTCACTCTTTCACACCAGGGTATTGTACTGTTTACTCCTT
Organism: Conus canariensis; assembly: GCA_033310375.1. Taxonomy (NCBI): domain Eukaryota; kingdom Metazoa; phylum Mollusca; class Gastropoda; order Neogastropoda; family Conidae; genus Conus; species Conus canariensis. The sequence goes on from JAMYXO010001114.1 coordinate 17,238, forward strand.
TTAACACCAGGGTATTGTACTTTTCACTCTCTTTCACAGCAGGGTATTGTACTTTTCACTCTCTTTCATAGCAGGGTATTGTACTTTTCACTCTTTCACACCAGGGTATTGTACTTTTCACTCTCTTTCACACCAGGGTATTGTACTTTTCACTGCAGTTTTCTCTCCACTCCTTACTTTTTCAAGTTCACTCCTGGATGTTTTCCAGAGACCCTTCAGTTTATCGCATAAACATGTCGTGGACATGCTGAGAGGATTACACA
>JAMYXO010001114.1:22500-33194 GCA_033310375.1 Conus canariensis
GCACATTCTGACTGGCATATGCTGCTGCCCGTATGGGAACTGTATGTAAACAAATAGTTAATAATTGTCTTTTGAGTGACTATGAACATGGACCAAATGGAATATCCATGTGTCTGTGGAAAGCGTTTCGCTACCACCCGTGGCATGAAGATCCACAGAACAAAGATGGGATGTGTGAAGACTCATCTGAATGAGCAGCAGCGCACTGCATCAGCAGATAAGACGTCGGAAGACCAAGGCCAGGATTTAAACCACAGTGCCAAGGACATCCACGCTGTTGGTTCGGATGAGGAATTTGCACAGGCCCTCGATGCCAGGCACCTGAAACTCAACCTGCCACGAGCAAACGAAACTGAAGATTGGGAGAAACTGGATGCAAAAATCGTCCAAAGACTCGATGCACTGATAGGGAAAAGCACCCTGGAACACAAACTAGCCACATATGGGGACATTGTGTATGCCACATGTAGAGACGCCTATGGAGCAAAACTACCCAAAGAGAAAACACCTCCAAAGAAATCCGGACGCCAAGAAAAGATGGACAAGATCAGGGTCCAAAAGAAAAACCTCAAGATGCAAATGAAGACCGCACTGCCAGCTGAAAAACAAGGCTTGGAAAAACTGTGGAAAGACCTGAAAGAAAAACACAGCGCCCTCAGCAAAGCGGAATCTGCGAGGAAGAGGAAGAGCAAAAAGAAGAAGACACAAGAGCGCTTCTTCAGAGACCCCTTCCAGTTTGCCAGAACACTGTTTGAACAGCCAAAATCTGGGACCCTAAGTGTGGACAAAGGAGTTCTTGAGCAGTATCTGAGGAAAACATACTCTGACCCACAGAGCAAAGCACCACTCGACATTCAAGGTCTGGTGTGGCCAACCAACCCTGAGGAACAGTGCAATGTCAAGCCTCCAACGTTGGCGGAAATCAAGAAGGTGGTCGACAAAGCCAGAGCCAAATCATCACCAGAGCCAAACGGAATACCTTACCAGCTTTACAAGAAATGTCCCAAGGTGCTGGAGTGGCTCCACAGGCTGCTGCGATCGGCTTGGAGAACCAGAAGATCAGCGGCCAGTGGATGACGGCAGATGGTGTGTACATCCCCAAAGAGCAAAACTCAAGTGACATCAGCCAGTTCAGGCCAGTATCACTACTGAACGTCGAAGGGAAAATCTTCTTCTCTGTCATGGCAGCAAGGCTGACCAAGTACCTGATGGAAAACAAGTACTTGGATGTGTCAGTCCAGAAAGGGGGCATCCCAGGCGTGGCTGGCTGTGTAGAACACGCCACAATGATCTGGGACGCAATCCAAAAAGCAAAAACAGAAAAGAGAGACCTGGACGTAGTGTGGCTTGATCTGGGAAACGCATATGGATCCTGTGCCCCATGAGATGATACAGTTGGCTCTTGAGATGTACCATGTGCCAAAGAACATCCGCGACATGCTCAAGAAGTACTTCAATGGCTTCTCAATGCGGTTCTCTACCAAAGAGTACACAACAGATTGGATCAACTTGGAAGTGGGCATTGCAATGGGCTGTGCAATTTCCCCAATACTGTTCGTGTTGGCAATGGAAGTCATCTTGAAAGCAGCAACAAGCAACGCAAGACAAACAGACCTTGGCGATGGATACAAGATGCCTCCTCTCAAGGCCTTCATGGATGACACTACAGTGATTTCATCCAGAGAAGACGAGACACGTCATGTGCTGGAGAGGCTGGACGACATAGTTGCCTCATCCAGAATGAAGTTCAAGCCAAAGAAATCACGGAGTCTCTCACTGAGGAAAGGAAAAGTGGCCGGATCTGTGGTCTTCAGTGTTGCCAACCAGGCCATTCCAACAGTCACAGAAGAACCAGTCAAGAGCCTTGGAAGATGGTATGATGATACGCTGAAAGACACACAAAGAGCAAAAGAAACCAAGCAGATGGCGGAGGAAGGCTTGGAGACCATTGACCAGTGTGGGCTCCCTGGCAAATACAAGGTCTGGTGTCTGCAGTTCATGCTGATACCAAAGCTCCTATGGCCTCTGATGATATACGACATCTGCACCAGCATAGTGGAGGCAATGGAAGCCAAAATCAACAAGTTCACAAGGAAATGGCTTGGTGTCCCACCCTGTCTGACTGACATAGCGCTGTACTGTCGCCAAGCAAAGCTGAAACTACCACTGAAATCCATCCTGGAGGAATACAAAGCAGGGAAGATCAGACTTCAAAGCATGCTGGAGGACTCAGGAGACAAGGTGGTAGAAGCAATCAAGCCCCAGCTGAAGACAGGCAGAAAATGGAAAGTTCAAGAGGCGATGGATTCTGCAAAAGAAAGTCTCAAGATCAGAGAAATAACAGGACACACACAGACCAACAGACAAGGACTGGGGGTGACCAAAACTGAATGGTGGTCAAAGGCCAAAGGAAAAGCCAAAAGAGACATGATGATTCAGGAGATGAGAAAAGAAGAAGACCAAAAAAGACTCCAAAAAGCAGTCCAGCAGAGCCAGCAAGGGCAATGGACAACGTGGGAGAATGCACTCCAAAGAAGTCTCACTTGGAATGACATTTGGCGCATGGCCCCTCTCAGGATCAGCTTCATTCTCAGATCTGCATATGACCTTCTGCCCTCAAATGCAAACCTGGTGAAGTGGGGGAAAACAGACGATCCTGCATGCCCCCTCTGCCATGAAAAACAAACAGTGGAGCATGTCCTAAGCTCATGTAAAGTAGCCCTGGCTCAAGGAAGGTACACATGGAGGCACAATCAAGTGCTCAAAGAGATTGTACAAGTAGTCTGGGCTAGTACCAACACCACAAAAGGGAAAATCAGGACTCCAAAAGCACCCGCAACATTCTTCACGGCAGGAGGCAGCAAATCATGGCCAAGAACAACAGTGCCACTCGAAACATGCAGGCAGAGTCTGCTGGACGGGCAGATGACTGGGAGTGCACTGCAGACCTCCCAGAATGGAAGAATCACCCAGAGATCATCCGCAAGAGTGGCATGAGACCAGACATAGTAGTCCACTCTAAGTCAACCAAGCAGCTGATCATGATCGAGCTCACGGTGCCATATGAGAACAGAATGGAGGCAGCTCAAATCTACAAGACTGAAAAGTATGCTGATCTGGCAAACAGCCTGAGGAGAGAAGGCTATCAGGTCAAAGTCCTCACTGCAGAAATTGGAGCTAGGGGGTTTGTAGGAACGTCTGCATACAGCCTCATGAAACAGCTCTCAGTTGCAGGGAAGGAAAAAACCAGAGCCCTGAAAGCAATGGCAGAAGCGGCAGAGGGGTGTTCAAGCTGGATCTGGTCAAGGAGGAACAAAAGTGAACTTCATAAGGCTTAATTTCCCTACAAATATCAGGTGTCCCTGTGGCTCAGTGGTTAAAGCGCGAGTCATTAAGTGGAAAATGAGCATGTCCAGAGGGTCATGGGTTCGAATCCCAGCCATGGCTCGTCCCAAGATGGGGAAAAAAAGGGGCAGCAGAGGGACATCCGGAGTCATGAACCGGGTGTGGCCCAACCCCCCTAGAGTGTCAGGAGATAAGGGCCGAAACACTTGCTTGAAGGGGGCTTCTCTTCTGAGGACTCTCTGCTGCCACGCTCTCCACGAGTTTCTTTCTACTGAGTGTGTCATTAGTTACTTTTCAGCCATTGCACCGAGTTGTGTAATAGTTTTCGTAGTTACCAATTTTTCTTTTGAATAACAATAGCATTGAAATTATTTAGAGTTAAAAGTGTTTTCGGAAGAAACACTGGGATGTACATAACAATTTTCTGTTTTAAAGGAATATATGGGCTGTATTTTATATGAAATTGTGCTTTGCATCGGTCTCTAATGCCGCAGGCGACGCTGCTCGGGTCGAGCAGTCAGCCCGGACAGATAACTAAATCTTAGGTCAGATACACTTTAATGTTTTACAGTGATGATGACAATCTGCCTACAACTGATGTTTTAATGTTTTACAGTGATGATGACAATCTGCCTACAACTGATGTTTTAATGTTTTACAGTGATGATGACAATCTGCCTACAACTGATGTTTTAATGTTTTACAGTGATGATGACAATCTGCCTACAACTGATGTTTTAATGTTTTATAGTGATGATGACAATCTGCCTACAACTGATGTTTTAATGTTTTACAGTGATGATGACAATCTGCCTACAACTGATGTTTTAATGTTTTACAGTGATGATGACAATCTGCCTACAACTGATGTTTTAATGTTTTACAGTGATGATGACAATCTGCCCACAGCTGATGTGTAATGTTATACAGTGATGACGACAATCTTTCTACACCTGATGTTTAATGTTTTACAGTGATGATGACAATCTGCCTACAACTGATGATTAATGTTTTACAGTGATGATGACAATCTGCCTACAACTGATGATTAATGTTTTACAGTGATGATGACAATCTGCCTGCCTACAACTGTTGTTTAATGCAGCATGGAACCTCTTCTGAGCAACATTGTGAGAAAGCTGGATGTGGTGTTATGAAGGAGCACTTGGCCTTACTATCATGTGTTTAGAGGTAAGGAGGGGATGGGGGGTGTGCAAATGAACAGAAAATGTGTCAACTTTGACAGAAGCTTTGGATGACACCAAGATCATGTGTGTTGTCATAGTGCTATAGTGCAGCCAATCTTGACTGTGACAGAAGCTGTGAATGACTTTGATAATAATTAATTGCGTTGATTATGTCATGAATTGTTTTCATCATTCATTGCATTGTGTAATGTGATAATCTCATGAACTGGTTTTAGTCATTGCATAAAATGTGTTACTCATTCTGTTTCAGGTTGGCTTGCATTTTTATTGTAAGCTCTAAAAATGACACTTTCACTCAGAATGCATGTGTTTTTCCCCCCACTTTATTTACTAGCAAAATGTTTGTTTTACTAACAGTATTGAATCACTAGGGTGTACATTATGATTTTCTGTTTATTAGGAGTATATGGACTACATGATTTGCACCACGAATCTGTGCATGTCCTACTATATAATTTGAAGACTGGTGGTAAAGACCGAAACAAAAAGGGGGGTCAAAGAGAAAACAAAAACAATACACAACGTTTCGACTCTTAGAGCCTTTTTCAAGTGAGGACACAGGAATTGTTTCAACAAATTTGAAGAAATTTGGAAAAAGAAAACTGAAACATTTTTTTGAAAACACACACACACACACACACACACACACACACACACACACACACACACACACACACACACACATGCGCGCTCCCCGCCCTCCCGGCATCACCCACCCCACACACCTACCATTATAGAGAGGGAGAGAGAGGGGGGGGGGGGAAGGGGCGGGGGGAAGGGGGGGGAAAGCACGTTTATAACTCATAAAGATATGCATACCTTAGGGTGTCTAGGCATATATACGATATATACATGCACAACCGCAAACAATTTTTTCAACCTCAAAAAACTTTTTGAAAAACAACAAGGGTAGGGTAGTGCTGAAGACCACAAACAAGCTGTGTACCCTATCCCAGCTGCCGGCATGTTGGGCAAAAAAAAAAAAAAAATTTCAGGCAGTCCACATTGTATAGCTAAAATGGCGACTCCATCACCTCAGTCCTTGATGTTCAGTCCATGGGGAGTGAGCGTCCCTAGCCTGGAGATCAGAGATGATTCAAGGAATTTACGGTGTATGGCATCTGAGTGGTTTTGGTGAGCAGCAGAGACTGACATATGAAACACGTTATGTCCAGGGCTATTGAAATGTGTACCTATGGGGGTGTCCTTATTCAGGTTGACAGCCTGGAGGTGTTCCCTGAATCTTATCATCCAGGGTACGGTTGGTCTCACCACAGCAGAGTTTGGAACAGAGGCTGCATGAAAGAATGTACACAAGGTTGGAAGATCGGCAAGTGAAGGGGGATCTGATGGTGAAACTTTTGCCTGATGGGCCCCTGAAGGTGTTAGTGGTTGTATTTAAAAAGGGGCAGGTTTTGCATCGAGGTTCGTTGCAGCGGTGGTTTCCTGGTGGAGAGCTGCTCGGTGAGTCTTTGTAAGTGGCTCGTACTAGATGATCCCTGAGGTTGGTGTCACGCAGGTATGCCACTAGTGGAGGTTTGTCGAAGGTGGACTTGAGTTTGGGGTCTTTTTGCAGGTGTCAAAGTTTTTCACAATGATGTTTTTAACTGGGAGGTTGTGTGGGTGGTAGGTCAGAGTAAGGACTGGTCGGTCTGACTGATCTTTGTTCTGAGTTGGGGTCATGGCCTGAGTTCTGGGGGTGCGAAGGGTACGATTGGCGGCATCGATGATGACTGCTTCAGGGTATCCTCGCCTTCTGAAGAAGGAACACATCCAGTTGACCTGCAGTTTGAAGTCATCGTCATTGCTGCACAGTCTTCTGAGGCGACAGAATTGAGAGTAAGGGATACTCTTCTTGGTAGACTGTGGGTGGCTGGATGTGAACTTGAGGTAAGAATGTGAATCAGTTTCTTTGTAGAACACTAATGTTTTCAGTTGATCTGTGCTGGTGATGGACACTTGAATGTCTAGAAAAGATACAGTTGTTTCGGAGATGGTGTAGGTGAATTTCAGGGCTGGGTAGAATGAAGACACAAAGTGTATGAAATCTAGAAGTTCAGCCTTGGTGCTTGTGGTGATACCTATGATGTCGTCAATGAAGCGTCTGAAGAATGGAGGGATGCATCCAGGATATGAAGAGAGTATCTGCTCCTCGATGAAACCCATAAAGAGGCATGCGTAACTCGGCCCCATCTTGGTGCCCATAGCCACCCCTCGAGTTTGGACGAAGTGGCAATCACCAAAACAGAAACTGTTCAGTGTCAGGACCAACTCTGCCAGCCTTAGGATGGTTGTGATGTCAGTGTCAAAGGTGCTGTTCTTTAGAAAGTGTTTTATGGCCTGCATTGTTTTTGTTTTCTCTTTGACCCCCCTTTTTGTTTCGGTCTTTACCACCAATCTTCAAATTATATAGTTGTTCTGAAAAAGACCCAGTCAAGTGTTATCAATTTTTTGTGCATGTCCTAGGTTTTGTGTTAGTGCATTGTATTCATCATTTTTATATGATTACTCAAGGGATAGCTCATCAGACTTCTGATCTAAGGATACAGTGTGGATTTTCTTACTTTTAAGTGTGGTCCTAATGTAATTATTTGGAAAGAACGATGCTTGATGTTAGTATTCAAACCAAACGGAAATTCCACTTCTTCTTCTAGCTTAAAACTGCTGACCTGCCTGTGGATGATGTTCAATGCAAGCAGCAGACCTTGTCTGGGCAGTGCCATCTGAAAGCTGGATCCAGTCTTATAAGACAGCATTTCTTCCTCCTACTATTTTGTGAGTATATATTGATGTCTTGTGTGCCTGAGAGAGCAGAAAATTAACGGAAGCATTGGATAATGCCAAGATCATGGGTGTTGTCTCAGCACTGTATTGCTGTCAGTTCTTCACTGTGACAGCAGCTGTCAGTGACATTCTCAGATCTTTCTATACACGTACAGGTCGACTAGTCTTTCCCTGTGTCTGTGCAATGTTTCTGGCTGCACAACAATTGCTTATGTTTATCAGTGTGCTAATGTAGCATTTTGATCAGTCCCCCCCCCCCCCCCCCTCCTTTCTTTTTTTTTTTTTTTTTTGTTAAAGAGAATTTCTATCATGGATCTGATCTTGTCTGAAAATCAGCAGTGTTAATAGATTTAATATGAATATCTGAAATTAGTTGTAGAAAGCAAAAACACAAACAAACAAAAAAAGTTTATGCATTGCTGTACACTCAGATGGTGTTGCCCATGTTTGGTAGCACATTCTGACTGGCGTATGCTGCTGTCCGTATGGGAACTGTATGTAAACAAATAGTTAATAATTGTGTGTTGAGTATGTCATTAGTTATTTTTCAGCCATTGCACAGAGTTGTGTAATAGTTTTCTTAGATACCAATTTTCTTTTGAATAACAATAGGATTGAAATTATTTAGAGTTAAAAGTGTTTTAGGAAGAAACACTGGGATGTACATAACAATTTTCTGTTTTAAAGGATATATGGGCTGTATTTTATATGAAATTGTGCTTTGCATTGGTCTCTAATGCCACAGGCGACGCTGCTAGTAGAGCAGTCAGCCCGGACAGATAACTAAATCTTAGTCAGATACACTCTAAGTTGATGTATTGTACAGTGATTGATGACAATCTGCCTACAACTGATGTTATGTTTACATATGAATTTAACAGTGAATGACATGAGATGACAATCTGCCTAAACTGATGTTGTAATGTTATTACAGTGATGATGACAATCTGCCTACAACTGATGTTAATGTTTACAGTGATGATGACAATCTGCCTACAACTGATGATTAATGTTTAACAGTGATGATGACAATCTGCCTACAACTGATGTTTAATGTTTTACAGTGATGATGACAATCTGCCTACAACTGATGTGTTATGTTTTACAGTGATGATGACATCTGCCTACAACTGATGTTTAATGTTTTACAGTGATGATGACAGTCTGCCCACAACTGATGTGTAATGTTTTACAGTGATGATGACAATCTTTCTACAACTGATGTTTAATGTTTTTACAGTGATGATGACAATCTGCCCACAACTGATGTTTAATTAATGTTTTACAGTGATGAATGACAATCTGCCACAACTGATGTTTAATGTTTTACAGTGATGATGACAATCTGCCTACAACTGATGTTAATGTTTTACAGTGATGATGACAATCTGCCTACAACTGATGTTTAATGTTTTACAGTGATGATGACAATCTGCTACAACTGATGTGTAATGTTTTACAGTGATGATGACAATCTGCCTACAACTGATGTTAATTTACAGTGATGATGACAATCTCTACAACTGATGTTATGTTTACAGTGATGATGACAATCTGTACAACTGATGTGTAATGTTTTACAGTGATGATGACAATCTGCCTACAACTGATGTTAATGTTTTACAGTGATGATGACAATCTGTCTACAACTGATGTGTAATGTTTTACAGTGATGATGACAATCTGCCTACAACTGATGTTTAATGTTTTACAGTGATGATGACAATCTGCCTACAACTGATGTTTAATGTTTTACAGTGATGATGACAATCTGCCCACAACTGATGTTTATTAATGTTTTTACAGTGATGATGACAATCTGCCTACAACTGATGTTTAATGTTTTTACAGTGATGATGACAATCTGCCCACAACTGATGTTTAATTAATGTTTTTACAGTGATGATGACAATCTGCCTTACAACTGATGTTTAATGTTTTACAGTGATGATGACAATCTGCCTGCCTACAACTGTTGTTTAATGCAGCATGGAACCTCATCTGAGCAACATTGTGAGAAAGCTGGATGTGGTGTTTATGAAGGAGCACTTGCCTTACTATCATGTGTTTAGAGGTAAGGAGGGGATGGGGGGTGTGCAAATGAACAGAAAATGTGTCAACTTTGACAGAAGCTTTGGATGACACCAAGATCATGTGTGTTGTCATAGTGCTATAGTGCAGCCAATTCTTGACTGTGACAGAAGCTGTGAATGACTTTTATAATAATTTTTGCGTTGATTACATCATGAATTATTTTCATCATTCATTGCATAGTGTAATGTGATAATCTCATGAATTGGTTTTAGTCATTGCATAAAAAGTGTTATTCATTCTGTTCCAGGTTGGCTTGCATTTATATTGTAAGCTCTAAAAATGACACTTTCACTCAGTATGCATGTGTTTTCCCCCCACTTTATTTACTAGCAAAATGTTTGTTTTACTGACAGTATTGAATCACTAGGGTGTACATTATGATTTCTGTTTATTAGGAGTATGTGGACTACATGATTTGCACCATGAAACTGTGCATGTCCTAGGTTTTGTGTTAGTGCATTGTATTCATCATTTGTATATGATTACTCAAGGGATGGCTCATGAGACTTCTGATCTAAGGATACAGTGTGGATTTTCTTACTTTTAAGTGTGGTCTTAATGTACTTATCTGGAAAGAACGATGCTTGATGTTAGTAATTCAAACCAAACGGAAATTCCACTTCTTCTAGCTTAAAGTTGCTGACCTGCCTGTGGATGATGTTCAATGCAGCAGCAGACCTTGTCTGGGCAGTGCCATCTGAAAGCTGGATCCAGTCTAATAAGACAGCATTTCTTCCTCCTACTATTTTGTGAGTATATATTTATGTCTTGTGTGCCTGAGAGAGCAGAAAATTTAAAGCTTAACGGAAGCATTGGATAATGCCAAGATCATGGGTGTTGTCTCAGCACTGTATTGCTGTCAGTTCTTCACTGTGACAGCAACTGTCAGTGACATTCTCAAATCTTTCTATACACACACAGGTAGACCAGTTTTTCCGTGTGTCTGTGCAATGTTTCTGGCTGCACAACAATTGCTTATGTTTATCATTTCATTTCGCTTATGTAGCATGTTTATCAGTCCTTCCCCCCCCCCCCCCCCCCCCCCCACCCACCCACCCCACCCTTTTTTTTTAAAGAGAATTTCTATCGTGGATCTGATCTTGTCTGAAAATCGACAGTATTAATGAATTTAATATGAATATCTGAAATTAGTTGCATACACACGCTACTCCCCTAACCCTGTCTAAAATCACTTTATGTGAATAGACGTTAAATTGAAGAACGAACGAACGAACACAACAGACAGACAGACAGAGACAGACA
>JAMYXO010001115.1:0-33191 GCA_033310375.1 Conus canariensis
TTTTTGTTTGGCTTCTGTATTTAGTGGCTGTGATTTTTTTGACTGCTTTGGTTTTTGCTGGCGTTGTTTATATGTTTTTATAAACGTAATAACCACCCCCACCAACAGCAATGACGCCAAAAATGCTAACTCTTTTAATCCAAATAATCCATGTCGACTTTGGTGTTGTAGGTCTTGAATCAACTTGTGTATTTACAGTTGAAACAACTGTTGGCGGTGTTATGTTTTCATTATGAGTTATATTCTGTGATTGCAACATTAATTTTTTTTTGTTTGTTCCACTCTGCTAATTTTTTTCCTGCTGCAACACGCCCAGGATGAGGAGGCTTTTTACTGGTCACTTTCTCCATCAATGTTTTCTGCTGATTTTCTGGCTCGGTCATTTTGAAGGGAAACAAAATCTATATGATTAAAAGTAATTAATCCCATGATTAATGGCGACAATAATGTTCCAAATCTGTAATATAGATCACATCCTAGAGACTCTAATGACTTTGTTTAAAACTGGATCCTGCGTTAAATCATACATAAAATCTTGTTCAGAATCAATGGGAGCAAATCTACTAACTAGTTTAGTGTACAAACTAAGAACAGTTTGTCCGACACTTTGACCATTCTTGACCCCAGTTGCGCTTCATACCTGTTGTGATACTTTACAATGTCTTGTGGCGACATTTGTTGAATCTGTTCTATGCTGAATTCATTTCCGAGGTACTGTTTTGTTTTTTCCACATGTGCTAAAGAATACAGCCTTTCCTTTTGACGCATAATAGCTTGGTCATCAACTTGATCATTTGTAAGTTCAGGAAGTAAATCATCGCAGTTCATGTTTTATTAATGAATAAATATTATTTTATTTTTTAAAAATGAGCACCGAAAAAACTGTTACCAACCTCGTATACCATTCTGCTGTTATTGGAGGCCTAAGTGTAGGATACACAATGCTTGGTAAAAGCCTGTTAAAAATAAAACCAGCAGATCTTGGCAAACTAGGCTTTGAAGACTCAGCAAAGCTGATTGCTGTTATTACAGCTTCATTTGCTACGAAAGATTTTCTAGTTAAGCAAGGAATAATTCCAGACAGTATCAATATGTAAAATTAAAAAAATACATTTATAAAAATGGCTTCACTCGTAATGATGATAGGCGGCGCAGTGGTCAACGCGCTTGCTTTCAGCGGAAGTAATTACGCGTTTAGTAAACTACAAAATAACGATGAGAGAAAAAGACATAACAGAGCTATGGAGCAACTAGCCGCTGCACAAGACACCTATGAAAAGCAAAGAATGGAGCAGTTAGATTTTATTAACGACAGACTTAAACAACAGGGACATGCAGCTTTACACATTTAAAGATGTTGACCAGGCAATAAAAGAATATTTTCTAGTAACAGGCAAACAAGTTGAAACATTGCCCCCACCAAAATTTAGCGACTTTTATCAACCATCAGAAAAACAAAAGATGCAAGAAATATTGTTTATTGCCTTTGGCATGACCGTTGTGTATTTTGTTGCACATAATATTGGCTGAATAAAAAATGAACAAGATCTATTATTCGCCAAAAGGATATTGGAAGGGAATAACAGCAATTAAAAAGCTAAGCCAAGCAGCTGGAGTCAGTGAACAAACAGCAAAAGAATGGTTATCTAAACAAGCGATTTGGCAAATTTATCTACCAGCGCCTAAACAAATACAGAGACCACACTTTGTGAATATAACACCAAACGACACCCATCAAATGGATCTTCTATATTTACCCCATGATACGATTAGACGAAAAAGATTTAAGTACGCACTTACAGTCATTGACATAGCTTCAAGATACAAAGATGCGGAACCATTAACACAAAAGAGTGCTTCTGCTGTTGCTGTCGCTATACAACTGATATATCAACGAGGACCCTTAACTTATCCTCGCATGATTCAAGTCGATGATGGAAAAGAATTTAAAGGACAAGTGAATCAATTATTGTTAAAACATAGAGTTACCATTAAAAGAGGCATTCCAGGAGTTCACAGATCACAGGGTTTGGTTGAAAACTTTAACAAACAGTTATCTGAAAGACTTTTCTCCTACCAGTATCACAGAGAGCTGATTGACAATTCTCGCAACACAGAATGGGTTAGAAGACTGCCCTCAGTTTTGCGCGCAATGAATAATGAAGAATTTAAAGGTTTAAAACCAGTACAAGCAATCAGAAAACAAACAATAAATGTTGTTGAAGGAGAGTCTTCATCAAGCAAACTATTACCATTTGGTTTGAAAGTGAGATACCTTTATTCACCGGGAGAAGCGGAAGGGGACACTCGCATCAGGGCAACAGATCCAGTTTGGAGTGTTGATCCATATGAGTTAAAAAAAATTGTGAAAATGAATCCGCCCGTGTATTATTTACGAGAAACTGACACAACAAAACGGCCGGCCCCTCAAAGATCTTTTGTGAAGGAAGAACTGCAGATAATCCCTCCAGACACAGTCGCTTAATTATTTTTTAATTTAAATTAAAATGGCGGCAAGAATGGAAAAGGAAGAATCCTTACGTAAAATGGCACTGGAAGCAAGAATGGTGAAGGAAGAGTCCTTAGAAATAATGCGAAAAATATTTGTTGCTAGTAGACTAATATTTAAGAAGATTGATTATGCCATGCTAGACAAAACCTCAAATTTTGATTGGGAATATATTAAAAAAATTCGAGCGCATTTAGCAGTAATGAAAAATAATTTGGTTGAATTGGGTGATGATATAGTTAAGCTTAACGAACTGTTTTAATCTACGCAAATACATTGGGTTTAAAATGGAAGCTCAAAGGGAAATGGCAGAAATGGCAAAGGAAAGTCTTTAAAATTAAAGCAAGATTTATTTGAGTATCAGTATATCATTAAAGAAGTATTTGAGAAGATTGACAATCCTTGGCTAGAACAATCGCCAGACAATCGCTTTTAAACCCCAAAGCTTTTATTTTGATTTATGGGTATGGGAACATGAATATTGCGAAATGACAAAAAAAATTAAAGCACATCTAGCATTAATAAATAATATTAATTTTGCTAAATTAGATGATGATATAATTGAACGTGCGATTGCTGAAAAATATAAGCCCATATGATTATACTATTCTCCAATGCCCGATTGCATATGAAAACTCTGGATTAACAAACACACGTTTTGTGTTTGTTCTATCTAATGACTTCTTTGTTACAACAGTTGTGTTGATCTCATGCAGATTAGATCGCAGCTTGTAATTGTCATGATGAAAAGTCTTATTGCCAAACAATGCTTCTTTGTAGTTGTCATGTGATATGCTTGACTGCACAGCGCTGCGAGATATTCCCTTTGCTTTTTTAACAACTTTTTTTTGGCTTGAAAGACTGTACATTTTCGACCTCAAACCAACAAACTCCTTGATCACACCTCCAGATAATTCATCCTTCATCTTACCTAAAACCTTCTTATTAATAACTGAATGCAAAGGTGAATCTTTAGGGTAATCAGATGTGTCGTACCATCCCGCATGCCCTTTAGCTACTTCTAATTCCATGTCTTTATAGATATCTTCAGTAGGGATGTCAATTACAAAGGAATCTGTATCTGTGTACAGAACTCTGGACTCAGGATACAAGGGCTTAAAGTAGTCATAAAGAAATTCTAACATCAAAAGCTTCGACAGCTCTAAAACAGTAAACCCAATAAAAACGGGCTTATCCAATTTGACTTTCTTTTTTTTCATCATTATGCCAAAAAGCTGATCATGAAATCTTCTGAAGTCCTGATAATTAGGTTTTGAAGTCAACTTAATTGCAACGTTTTCTCTGGTGACCAATCTAACATCTTTACGCTTGTGCGGATTTTCCATAGTCTTTCCAAAACAGCTGTTGTTCATCAACTTGAAAAAGTCTTTTTCTGAAGCATCTGTGGATTTAGTTCTGAGATCAGTGTTCTTCATTATGTATGGTTTCATGAACTGTTCTTGATCAAAAGCAATTATACGATGAACTGCTGTTAACTTCAAACCATGTCTTAAATAAAATTGAAGAAGTCTGTAATGACAGACATAATTTTTTTTGTCACGAAGATTAGGCACAAGTTTAGGTGGTTCTGTCATTGACACTTTTAGACTTTCTGCCGCTAATGGATAGTCATTATGGTAATCATGAAGTTCATGAGGATATTCTAAATCAACTTCTAGAATGAGACCTCTTTTACGATCAGCTTCTAGAGTAGGTAGCCATTTTAAAAACTTTTGAATGTCTTTGAGTCCTGTGTACATTTTAAAGTTGCGTAATGGAAGTGATTGCGCCATAGCCCAACCATACAGATTGTTTGCATCTAAATACATGAGATAGTTAGACCTTTTACTTGGATCATAGTCGTCCAAGTATTTGTTGTTTGCTTTACAGTAATGGTGCGACGCCATACTGATTCCCCCACGCAATCCGTTTTCAATCATCTGAAGCATTGGCAGGTCAGACAATAAATCAATTTGTACTCCAGTAAATTTTAAGAAAGCGTCCCAGCTCATCCCAGGCGCAGAAATATAATGCGCAGGATCTAAACTGTAATGTTTCATGCAGGTCTTTCTATAATTTTCAAAAATATCCGCCAACAAACATACATCTGCCATCAAATATGAATCATGATAGTCTCCCATTGTTTTACACTCTAACTTCTGCCACGCATCTTGAGCATACGAATAATCAGAATCACTGATGTCCTTTCCTCTGAGACTAGAAAAGAACGCGCCTTTAGGCGGAAGTGTATCTTCGTCAAACCTTTGCCAACTGTTCATGTACTCATAAGGGTAAACGCCCTTTCTAACAAGAGTTGGGTCAAAATATTCTTCTGTTATTGGGCAGGACTTTAAGGACATAGCCAGTGACTCTAATGAACCCATCATGTGTTGCATAGAGTCGTAGAAAGACATGTTATTTAAAGTGAAACACATGTACTTTTCTGATGACTGTGCAATGCATGACACCCTGAAGTCGCTGGTTACTGCTTGCATTATAAGGTGAGAGTCGTAACCTCGCAAGTTGTGAAAGAATATAGGCAGCTTCCATGTCTTTGGTTCAAACTTTAGTTGAAGATTGCATTTACTGTGTGCTGCTCCTCTAAACTTTCCGCTGATGTGATCATGGTCTCTTACTGTTGGATTCTCTGCGGAGAGGCCTAAACCACAAATCCAACAGTGAGTGGCTGAGTCATACTGTTGTTGGTCTTCAGGCGTCATTATGATTTCAGATAAGTTTAGATTATTAGAACAGGCATTACGCACTTGCTGCATGCGTTTTAAGAAGTATTTTGCAGCATTTGGTCCTCTGTATAATTCTGGCTTTGAATGGGCGCCATCCGACCTAACAATGATGAAGGCAAATGAGCAAATCTGATGATTACTCATTAAGACTGTTTTAGGAAGTTTCTGTGGGTTGGTCCTTCATAAGGAACAATGAGTGATTCGAAGTCTGCGTAAACAACATATGGACTAGTTTGCAACCGTTTCCAGTTCTTAAAACTAACTTTACTGCCTTCTCCGGCGTAATTAGTTCTGTATCACAGTCAACTGGGCTAATACAATGTTTTATATGTTCGCTCGCAGCTTGAACGGACGGAATTCTTGTTAAACATTTTCTACAGAATTCTTGTTTGCTATGTTGTTTTGTAGTATGCACTAGTAATCTACTCATTGTGCGTATTAGAGTGTAGTGCAACCCATTAAGGCTTTGCATTAGGAGTAAGTCTACATGACTCCTGGTTGGTTCGCCTATTGTTGGACTGTTCTTTGACACTCTAATTGGCAGAAGGTTGGTTTCTTCAGACCATGTGTAGACATTAACAGTTATTGGTGGATTTTGTTTTTCAAACTGATCAATTTTGTCTACAGCCATAGGAAATTCAAGGCCGTTAAAGTTAAGATCATTGGCCCACTGTAAATAGTTAGATACTCTCTCTGCATTTTTGGCAACGTGATGCAGCCTAGCAAGAACGCACCACATAAAACATTTGTCGTCTGAATTCTTTATGTTCAAAACTGCTTTCTTTGCAACTAATGTTGGAGGCAGTGGAATGTAAGACTTGCCTACAATCGGCTCATACTTAGCCTGTCTTAATCTGATGTCTAGGACTTCACCCTCTGACCAACCAGAGCCTCTCATTTTAGCTGCTTCAGAGGCTTCATTAAACTGTGTAAGAAGTTGATCTGCCCAACCGGGTGTTAAGTCATTATGAGAAAGAATAGTCTGCTGTTTAGTTGAGACCCAGACTTCTAGATTTTCTTCGTTTATTGTTATATAGTCGATTAAAACAACTAACCTTACTTTAACTGGAGGGTTTATTGTTAGTTTACTTGGAACTTGAGAAATAGCGTGTACAACGCTTGCCTGCACGTTTGTTGGATCAATAACTTCTAAAACGACCTCATTTAAAGCTTTTGACAAACGCTCTTCCTCGAGCATTGCTTCAAACAATTCATCTGAACCTTCATATATCTTATCCATGTTGAGCTTCTTTTCTAACTCAAAATATTTATTTAAATCAAAAAAAAAAAAAAGTTAATCAGAATCAATATCAACGGTCTTTTTGTGCTTGGACTCATAAACTAAAGTATAAACGCCCTTTGGGGTTGTTAATGTGAGCTGTTTAGAACAGAGTTTAATGTCTCGTTTACTTTTTTTTAAACATTCCTTTTTTATCTGGTCGGTGTCTGGTTGTTGAGAAAAAGTTGCCCTTGCCTTTCTTTGAAGATCAAACTTTTGTCTTTTGTAGTCCTCAAAATCAGCCTGCAGGCGACTAAATTCTTCATCCGTGATGTTCGAGTCGGCAAGTGCTTTATTTATTGTCAGTTTGAAGGAACTAAGTTTAGCTGTTATTAGTTGAACCATAGCTGTGTGCTTTTGGAGTTTAGCTTTTATTTTTTTGCTGACAGCGCTTACAGCCAATGAACACAGGCCAAGAGTTAAAGACAAACCACCTAGAGGTAAAGCTGCCGGTGCACCTATGCCTGTTGCTAAGAGACCTACACTTGTTCCTGCTGATAGAGCACTAGTGATCGATGCTCCAGTATTAACATATGTAACAGCATTAAAGACAGCAGAATACCTTCGTTTGGTTTTACTGTATTTTGAAAGGTCCTGCTCTAGTTTTTGTTGCATTTGTGTAATGTTGGTTAATCTGAAAGTTTTTATGTCTACAGCAGCAGCTATCTCTTCTTTGGGCACTTTTGGATAAGTCGTAACAGACATGCTTTTTTAAAATAAAAATAATTTAGTATTGGATATCTTTCAATCTGTTATCTTGAATATTCAGCTGCGCATCATATATTAAAAACAAATGTACATTAAGTGGTTTATCACTCTCTTTTTCTTTATCAATTTGAATGTTTATTACGTCTTTAACTGTTCTCCCACTCCCATGCAACTGATTATCTTCTGTTGACCTTAGGTCAATCCATAAACCGTATTTCGTTGTTAAATATTCATCAAGTCTAACACTGTGAAGGTGTAGATCTTTAGACACAAGGTCTACTGTTGGATTTCTACACCTCCCGCCTCCAAACAATTTTCTTATTTCATCAAAATGATGATAAGGTTTAAGCCCGCTACCGTAGACTTGGTTAGGACTACCCTCAATTGAACATTGTACTTTCGTTATTTTAGGATTGATAAACTTTTCACTTTGTCTTTTGAATGGTTCTTCATCTTCACACAGCAATAAAATACCTTTAAGGGATCTTGCTGCGGCGCTAAAACTAAAGTTCCATATAGTGTCTGCTCTGCTTTTAGGATATTTTGAATGATGAATCACTCTTTCGTAATATATTGCTAATTTTGACTGATATTGTTGCTCAATCAGCCTTGCTAAGTTAGGGTTGCTAACAATGTCAAACTCTAACGAGATGTCGAAAATGCTGTACTTGGAATCAGTGTCTGTCGATCTAATGACACGTTTGTATTCATTAAAAGTTAGTTCATATGACAATCTGTCTTTTAATGCTCCTTGAAAGTATGGCGCATGCGCTTTTAACAACTCAAAATCCAAGGGTATAGAAAAGCGATTTCCAAACGCATAACTTACAGCTTCATACTTGTTACCGTCTTTAGCATCTTCGGCGTCTATTCTGTGTTTTAGTGCTTCGTTATTTTCGATTCCTTGAAACGCAAGATCGGCCCTTTCATTATCGGTTAGCCATAGATCAGAATAGATTAGAAATATGTCTGCATTGTGTAAAGAAAATATTTCTTGCCCCTCAAGTTTTATAGAAATTTTCTTAACGATTGCCCGTCCCAGATTCTGTACAACTGTCCTGTTTACGTCTGTTGCTGAATCAAGTTCTATTTTAAAAGTAAGCCGTGCAGATCCCGGCACAATCACTTCATCTGCTCCTAGGTCTGGAAATTTAACAGTAAGAATTTGATCTGAATCAATAGTAGATGGATATATTTGGAACAATAATATTCTGTTTATTTCCCTTCACGCCAAAGGGCTCTTTCAGTCTTCTATGCGGGTCAAGAATCGAACCATATGCTTGTGACATTTTTTTTATAAAACAAAATAAAAAGTTAATTATTTAAAAACATGGCAGAAGAAGATTATGATGTTTTTGATCCTGGAGACGACATGAGTGAAATGACGCCTTTGACACATCCATTACAATCATTGCGGCGTGAATTAACAGAAAGTAAGGTCAAATCATTTTATCAAAGTTTAGGCCAAGAACCTCCCGAATTTATAGACCCTAATGATTTTGAAACAAAAGATGACCATTTGTTTGTGAAAAACGAGCAAGGACAACTTGTTCAGCTTACAACTAAACCAGACCCATCAAAGTTTTTAGCAAAGACTACAATTAGACAAAGGCTCAGTGTGAGCGATCAAAATCGCCTTGGCATTGCTAAACCGCGAAGATTAGACAGTGAGGCAGTTGCTAAACTTCAAAACACACTACAAGAACTCCCAACAGATAACCAAATACAAAACATACCCCTTAAAGATTTAAGCCCAACAGCAGACGAAATAATAGAAACCAGTTTTTCAGAAGAAACAGTATTAAAAACTATGCACGATCCGCCGCTACCTATGAGAGAAATAACGGCCCTTGATCATGCTTTGAAAAGCATCAGAGGCGAATTAACAAACAATTTAGCAAAACTGGGTGAACTAGATGAGCATATAAAAAGAGAAAAAGAAAAACTAGTTGAGGCTGATGACCACAACTTAGGACCTGGTGTTAAAGAAAGAATAACACAAAGACTAAAAGATCTTGAACAAGAGAGATCAGCAAGACTAGAAGTGCTGTCTACTAACCGAGAACAATTACGAACTCAAGTGAGCAGAATAAGAGAAACTATCCAAAGAATTTTATATGAAGACACAACACTAGCAGAACGAATAAGAACACTGTTTAGAGAGCAAGGCGTCACATTAGCAAGTGTTATAACAGCCTTAGGATTTGCAATAAGTACACTGGTGTTGGCTATTACAGGCGGTGGTGGCGGTGGGGGAGCAGTGCCACCAGGACCACCATCAGATAAATCATGGGTAAAAAAACAACTTGATCATCTTGCAAGTTTATTAAAAAAATTAGCCAGTAAGGCAATAGACTCTTTGCCTGGTATAATAGGGGGGATCGTTAGCTGGCTTTTGTCTACTGCAAGTAAAGTAGTTGGCTTTATGGCCGAGCACTTATGGGCATTAGTTGCCTTAATAGTTGGGTTACTCTTTAGTAAGATAAAGACCAAGTAATCCTAGGGCAGTTAATCCAATAACAAGTGCTGTCTTTTCATATTCATGGTCATCACGCGCGTCTTCAATGGCCTTTGGGCTTTGGGCCTTGGGGATTAGATGGGGTTTTGAGGGGGCCACGGGGATTGGGACTTCTTTTTTTATTGCTATTGCTGGCTTAGAATTTATGTCGTTTTTTCCGACCTTCTCTTCATTGCCAGCCACAAGGATTTCATTATTATAGTTTATTATTGTTCCTATCTGGAGTCTGAGGTCAGAAGGCAGCATGTATAAACCAGTGCCAACAGCAAAGTCTACTTTCGATCTTGCGTATTGCAAAACATTTTGGTACCTTTTAATACTTGAAGGTAAATCAACTGCAGAATTAATGGAGTCCTCTAAATTTGCTAAATACTGTTTTTGGGCGTCAAAGCCAGTAGAAGGATCAATTATGTTTGATCTCGTTTGTGCTTGCGAACCTAGCAAACACCAAACATAAGTACGAATAGAGTCGTTTATTCGTTCTATTCCCGCTCTAGTTAGACCATTAGAAGTATCCAAAATAAATGTTGTCCATGCTGTTTTATGCTCTTGCTCTATGGACCCGAGGTGAACAGTTGTGCCTGAAGAGAAAGATGTGTAAGGAGGATTCCAGTCATAGTTATACTTTCTGTGCACGCCCCAAAAATAAAGGGTGCCTAAACCATGATTAAGATCCAACTTTTGTCTAAAGTCTGTCTTTGGGTCAATATCAAATTCGTTACAGATCCTTTCAAAAGCCTTGTAATCTATTCTGTTGCTGAATGGATTAAACGTTTTGTCATTTGGTAATGGCGCTTGCAGTTCAGACAAAATACGTCTGAAGGTGTAATAGAAATGAAATCTATACACTGACCTCACCAAAGGATCAGGATGATTTAAATGATCAGCATACGACACTCCACACCCAGTTGAAGCACAAAACACAGCAAAGTTTAACTGGTTCTGATAAAACTGCATCGGATGACTAAACCACACTTTCAGGATGTAGTCGTTTTTAATAGGAGGGTTAAGATATCTGTCCAATGGAGTACTAACCTTTACTTGAAAGGCGTCAGTCTGAGTCACAGAAATGTCGAGAGTATCAGTTGTTATATCTTTAGGACTGTAGTGCGGCCCAACAGAATATTTTGCATTAGTATATTTGAATGCACTCATTTTTAAATTTGTTTTAAAAATGTTTGTAACAATAACAACTCAAGGCAGTCCTTCGTTTTTAGAGTATGCTATTGATAATAAATGCGGAACCCGAAGGGTTGCACTCCATGAAATTTTTTACAAAGTCGTATGGTTTAATATAAGTCAATCCAAGGAGAATAATAGAATTAAAAAATTTGACCTTGGTGGAGACATAATTAGCCAGTTAACCATACCTGATGGTTATTACGGGTTTTGCTCGCTAAAAGAAGCAATGAGTAACTTCGACATTACTCTCAAACTTAACAATGCAAATTTGAAAATAATGTTGACATTCAAACCTGAAAAAGAAGTAGGAGGTTACCTTTTGGATGTAGAGCTAGCTAAAATGTTAGGCTTTGCAACTGGCAATCATGGCTTTCATGCCTTTCATAGATTTATAGTTACACCAGACAAAACTACTTATGAGGGAGAATATCCGCTCGATCTTGCATTACATTCATTACTCTATGTTCATTTGGACGAGCTGAGCACTGATGAAAACTTATATGATGGAAGGCCCTCAACTGTTTTAAGAGCTCTTCCATCAGGGAAAGCTGCATATTGCGATTATGAAATTATACAATTCCCTAATTTACAGTTTAAAAGATTAGCTTGTGGGAGGGTCAGATCATTTAATATAAAAATCACAGATAAAACAGGGAAAGTCGTGAAATGTGATAACCTGCACATTGTTTTAGAAATAAAATAATACGTTGTTTTAAAAAATGTCACGTGGACCAGACGATTCGGGGGTTACATTAGCGCCTGAGAGGTGTGTAACTTTAGAATTAAAAGACCTTGCAGACGTTGAGGACTTTGAACAAAACGGTGAGATAGGCACTTTATATGGTTTTGAGTACACTAAAGATGGTTATTATAAGCGCAAAGAGGTTGACGACAACAAAAGGTTTCCTAAACTAGAACAACTACGCAATCTAGAAGCAAATAATACAGGTCAGTATGAATATAAAATAGTTCGAAAAACTGACAACAAATGGCACTTAGAACCATATTTAGAATGGGACATAAAATTTGAATTCTTAAGCCCATTTACATTTTTTGACCGTCAAAAAAGTTTCAGAAAAGCATTGAACTCTGGCCCTTTACATGTAAGTCTTATGCCAGAGGACAACAGTCGGAGAGAGATCGAAATAAAGCCGTTTGGGGACAAACAGTACATCCTCCACAGAAGAGAATCGGTTTTAAAGAAAGCTTCTACAAAATTACAGTTCATTCCACGCACAAAATTAGGAGACACGTTCACAATGATATTTAAAATTTCTGTCTTAAAAGATGAGGCAAGAAATGGAGCTGTGGGTGTCAGTGACAACCTTATGGAAGGAATTCTTATTAGCTGGCAAAACTTAGACGTTGACAAACTTAAAGTTACTGTCGTCGTTCTTTACAATGGCGAGGATATTAAGGTCATAACAACAAGCAACAAAATTGATATTAGTTTAAATAGAAACGATCTTACAGAACTGAACTGGATTAATCTTACACATTTGGGCCTTATAGGGTTTTATTATACTGAACAAGTTTTGACAGAGAGTATGATAAAAACAATAACTGGTGTAAATTAAATTCTGTTTTAAAACTATGGAGCAAACGACTTTGGTGACAATGCCGATGTTAAACTTTATGATAAAAACCCCTCATTGTTCATTGATTTGTGGACAGACTGGTTGTGGAAAAACAATATTTGTCCTCGACCTATTACAAACAGTTTATCGTTATAATTTTGATCATATAGTAATTTTCTGCCCAACACTTAAATGGAACAAAGCATATCACGACAGAAGGTTTATATGGACAGATGATGACATATATTTAGTTGATCCTAGCAATAAACTGAGTGAGTGTTTAGAACACTTTTATAGACAGTTTGAAGGAACTCAGACACTATTTATTATAGATGACTGTTCGGCAGAAAGAGACATAGTTAGAAAAAGAAATACTTTATCAAAACTAGCTTTCAGTGGAAGACATGCTGGGATAAGTGTGTGGATTTTATGTCAAAAATATAACTCAGTTTTAAAAGACTTTAGAGAGCAATTAAAGACAGTGGTTTTATTCCACATGAAAGATAGAGACGCATTTGAT
The DNA here is from genome assembly GCA_033310375.1 of Conus canariensis. Classification (NCBI taxonomy): domain Eukaryota; kingdom Metazoa; phylum Mollusca; class Gastropoda; order Neogastropoda; family Conidae; genus Conus; species Conus canariensis. The sequence goes on from JAMYXO010001115.1 coordinate 13,038, forward strand.
GAATGTATGAAAGAAAACGATGTTATTGAAAATTCCCAAGAAAAACAAAGGATTAAGCAAAAACTGAAGACAGAAAAGTTTTCTAAATTAGTGTTAAAAACAGATAATCCTACACATTATGTATGTTTGTAAAGTGTTTACTATTAGAGAACTATAAAATAGGCATTCTGGGTAAGCCGGCGGAGCAACAGCGAAACCGGCTTTAGCCGGTTGGAGCTGGCGGAGGTGGGTGAGCCAGAATGCCTATTTTATAGTTCTCTAAAAGAAACAATAATTCACGTGGCCTGACCAGTGTGATCGGTGTCGCTGGTGGCTATAGACGTAGGGCGATTATTGGTTGAATGGACGGACGTTGTCCATTGGTCAGCAACCAATGGCTGGTAATGCGTAGAGTTAGACGAGTACTCACTGAACGTGTACTCAAAAAGAGCGCAGGAGGGGAAAATAAGGAATAGGAAGGAGATGGCTTGGGGACACTGACCGGACAGGTTGTTTGAAGAACGAGTTCCACCTGCAATTCACCATTACCAGGTGAGGTATAGACAGATGGGGAGAAAAAAAAAGAGAGAGTTAAGAAAAGGGGAAAAGGGAAAAGAATTTATCATTATTCAGATTTTGAAATAGATTACTTACACGGACTTCATTCGTGTTTCAGCCCTTCCCGGTGCTGTGGCAGTACTGGTAGTGGTACAGACAACTGTGGCAGTTGTGTGACATCAGTGCTGTGGCAGCACCTAAGTACGAAGAGGTCGACGACAGCCGGAGTCGTGAGAGACTTTAAAGAATCTGTCATGTTGACCCACAAAGATTAATTGTTCCCCCTTGAATCAGGACTCGGATGAAATGCTTATATTTTAAGCCATCTTTTTGATTCTTCTTGAAAATGTATACATGGTTTCTCCAGTGAGGAGGAGAGACCGTTGAAAGAAGAATGTGTAAAATAATATATAAAATGAGATGAAATTTGGTCCCAGCTAGTGGATCTGTGGAATGTTTGTACCTTCACTGGAGTGGAGGAACTTAAGATTGAAAAGTTTGAAGAGTTGATTATTGTTTAGTAAATTATTCCCCGGAGAGGAGGGGGAGAAGAAGAGTTATTGTAGTGCACCCTCTGGTTGTTTGGAGAGATTGCGTGTGCACGGAGTGAATGCTGGGCTGAGTGCGGGCATGCATTTATGCACAGTGTGACATATATATATAATATATATATATATATATATATATATATATATATATATGTATATATGAAGTCCGTGTAAGTAATCAAGTGTAGACTGTGTTTAATCCCAAGAGAGCACAGACACGGTCAGCCGTGACTCCCTGACGAGTCCGACCCAGCGGACGAAAGATCTCAGAGCAGGCAATCTGAATAGTATAGTGTCTTCAAGATGGTTTACGATGGCCCCCATAGGATGCTAGTGAAGGATTCATATTTATAATATATATCCCTGACTTTTCATTCTAATTTTCTTTTTTCCCTACCGCCCCCCCAAAAAAAAAACAACAACAAAAAACAAAAACAAAAACAAAAAAAACATGGCTTTTTTCCCTCAAATTTTGCCAAGTTATGCCAAGTAATGTAATAATGGAAGAATAGCCTGCACTTGTTCCACGCCCCCTCCCCCATCCCCCATGTTTTTCCTTTCTCTCCTCCCCCCTTCTTTTCTCGTTCTCCTCCCTCTCTCTCACACACTTTATCTCTCTCACTCCCCCCTCTCTTCTCTCTCTCTCTCTCTCTCTCTCTCTCTCTCTCTCTCTCTCTCTCTCTCTCTCTCTCCCTGTGTGTGACGTGTGTGCGTGTATGTGTGTGTATTTGTGTTGTTGTTGTTGTTGTTGCTATTGTCAGCGTGACCTCATCTCACCTGATTTTACCTGAGTCGTGCGCCGCATGAAGAAGAAAGAAAGAAAGAAAGAATATTAACTTTGAACTAGTTTTGAAAGCTTCTGGTTTTATATCACGCAAATGCTTCACTTTATTTGTAATTAAGTCTGCAGTGATGTATTGCAATGTTATGCTTTTGTTATTATTTATGAGTGTGTTCCTTGTCAAAGGCGTGATGTTAGCGCCTGTTCTCTTTATTTCTGTTTTTTTTTTTTAAGAATTCCCCCTAAATTCTTTCCCTGGGAGGGGCTACGCACCCTGTGACAAAGAAGAAGAAGAAGAAGAAAGAATGTTTATGTGAACTTTGAACTAGTATTGGAAGTTCCTCGATGCAAGGTGCTTGCTCCTCATTGGTCCTTTTTCTGGAGTAGTGATTTGTGCTCTTGGAAAAAAAGGAGATTGCCAGGCAGCAGACGAGACAGGGCAGGAGAAAAGGAGAAAAAATTGAAACAAAAGGAAAAAGAGAGAAGTTTATCGTTCATCCCATGCATGAATGTTCTCATAGAAAGTAAGCGAGTCAGATGTGTGGTTGTGCGCGGGGTGCATGATTGTCTTTGTATATGAGTTTGTATGTAGAACCCGTCGTGTAAAAACCTGGTCTCACCTGCAAAGGAATCTACCGTTATGTTATTTACTTAATGCGAAACTTTTATCATCGTAACTTGACTTGACGAAACTGTTTACCAGCACACATTTGTAAATGTATTTGTCTGTTTGTCTGTCTATCTATTTATCTATAATATATATATAATATATATATATATATATATATATATATATATAAACATGTATAGATATATACATATATGTTTATATATACATATATGTATATATATATATATTCACTTTATCTTTGCTAATTGTGCAGGATCACAGGACCTTGAACCCGAAGAGAGAGAGAGAGAGAGAGAGAGAGAGAGAGAGAGAGAGAGAGAGAGAGATTCAGATAAAAACTCGGATGATTTATTCGTAATAGGCCATGGCCACTAAGAAACGGTGTGTGAACATATACAGCCCAGTATATTATAAACAATTATAATACGTCATGAACCACTCTCAATTTAAAGGCTTTGTATAGAAACAATGAAAATTGTTTGTTTCTGAGAACGAACGAACGAACGAACGAACGAACGAATCTTTTTTAATGAGGGATAAAGAATAAGCACAATACAGGCTTTTTTACATCTTGCCCTCGATGAAGCAGAAAAAATAATGACAATATGTGACTTCAAAATCAACGAACCATCTAGATAGTGAAAAGAATATTAGCCTGAAATACAAAAGTTAATCCAAAAATATGACAGTCAACTTTTCACACACACACACACACACACACACACACACACACACACACACACACACACACACACACACACACACACACAAAGATAAAGAGAAAACAACTTTGCAAATACATTCAACAACAAAAATAAAATAGAAGAAGAAGAAGAAGAAGAAGAAGAGAAACGAAGGACGTCAATGAAAGGTGGACAGGTGAACAGTATGTCATGAGAAGTTATAGAGAAGGGGTAACGAAGGAACACAAATGAACATTCAAATACATTTAAACATCATTTGTACTTGAATCCATACAATAATTTTGAAAACGTATAAAGAAGGTTACATGATGTAATCATTAGTCACACTGTTTAGGAAGCGTAGCATCAGATATGAGAAGTATTGTTTTTTGAAAACGTTTAAACTAGAAATTACATTAAATGAAGACACTAGGTCATTCCACAAACAACCACCGGAGTAAATGAGGCTAGATTTAAAAAGATCAATCCTCGGTAGGGGTATCTGAATCTTTCTGACATTGCGAATCAGGTTCGTTTTAAATTTGTTTTTCAAAGTTGGTAGTGCATGATTGGACATTATCTTAAACATGAAAATTGCTTTGTTATAAGTGAGTTTCCATTTTAGAGGCAAAATGTCTAAACGTTTATAATCAGAGGGAGTTACAGTTGTAGATTTGAGAAGAACGAGTTTCACAGCCCGTCTATGAAGACTGAAGAGTGGTTTTAATACGTTATAACTGGCCGAATCCCACAATGTAGAAGAGTAGTTCAAATGAGATTCAATGTACGAAGTAAAAAACAACTTACGACAATGTTGGTCTAAGAAATATTTTAGTTTTGAAAGCTGGCGAATCTTTTGAGACAGAAGTTTGCAAAGCATTGTGACATGAGAAGACCATGACAAATTATTGTCTACAATGACACCAAGGACTTTATGATGGTCAACTTCTTCAACTATTTCATTATTTATACTAAGAGATAGGGAATCATAAGAAATATTTTGACGCTTTTGTCTGGTGGTTATTATCAAGTACTTCGTTTTCTGAGGATGGAGACACATATGATTGAGTTCAGACCATATGATTAATTTGTTTTATACCTTCTTGTAAACTTGCAAATATATTTTCAATTTTTTTATGACTACAGTGTATTGTGGTGTCATCAGCGAACATTTCACAGAGACTATCAATGAATAGAGGTAAATCGTTTATATATATGGAAAATAAGATAGGTCCGAGTACTGACCCTTGAGGCACACCATGACTAATGGATAATGTAGGAGATACAGATTCATTTACTGAGACCATTTGCTTTCTATCGGAAAGAAATGAAGATAGGAGTTCTAACGAATTCTCTGATAAGTTGTATATCTTTAGCTTTTTAAGAAGAAGATTGCGGTCAATAACATCAAAGGCTTTCATAAAATCTACCATGAGAACACCTGTAATTTTGTCATTATTTATATTAGTAAGCCATTGATCAACTAGGTTTGTCAGTGCTGTTTGGCACGAGTGATTAGCCCTAAAACCGGATTGGTCTTGATGAAATAAATTGAAAGAATTGAAGTGATCGAGAATATGTTTATTTAGATGGTTTTCCAATGGTTTAGACAGTACAGACAAAATAGAAATGGGCCTGTAGTTAGACGGATCGGTGTGATCACCTGTTTTATAGATCGGCATTACTCTTGCAATTTTAAAAGCCTTGGGGAACTGATTTTTAGAAATGCAGAGATTGTATATATAAGTAAGTGTTTCAGCAATTACAGGGGCTGACAGTTTGAGAATCTTTCCGTCAATGCCATCAAGGCCAGTAGTACTACTTTGCTTTAAGTGAGTAAGAGCATTACATACTTCGTGTACACATAACAACGGAATATCTAGACATGTTGTGATATTTTTGGATTGACAAAAATTCAGAAGAACATCTAAATCGTTTTGTGAGGATCTGTTTCTTTTTATGGTGAAATTGGCAATATTGCAGAAGTGTGTATTCAACATTTCAACTGATACATCTTTCAGTGTTGTAGCACGAGCGTTAGAATTTTTATTGCTAAGCTGATTGATAGCCTTCCAAACTGATCGGTTGTCTGTTTTAGAGTAAATAAGATCTTTAAAATATTTCTTTTTGGCTGAGCGTTTTAAATAGTTAACAAGATTTCTTTGTTTCATAAATTCTATACGATTACCTGATGCTAGAAGTGAGTCTCTTAAATCCATGGATTTTTCTATATCACTTGTTATCCAAGGCTTTTTAGGGGTACTTTTGACACGAATTGTTTTTAATGGAGCGTGCTTATTGTAAACATTGAGAAAAGTGTGATACCAAACTTCTAAGGCTTCATCGGGATTTGTGAACTGATACACAGAGGAAAGTGAGGAATTCATCAGATCTGTAAGGAACAAGTCTTTATCAAAGCCTGAAAAGTTCCTGTATGTAATATACTTGTGATGATTTAGGGGGATTTTAACGCCTCGTTTAGACCAAGTAAAACAGACAGGGGAGTGATCGCTGCATCCAAAAACTGGTGAACATATTTCTATGATGGTACGTACAGAAGATGTGTAAACATGGTCAATGAGAGTTTGGGAAGTAGCAGTGATTCGTGTTGGCTTATCGATTAACTGAGTCAGATTAAAAGAAGTGTAGGTTTGAATCCAGGATTTGTTCGCTTTCAAAAGATCAATGTTAAAATCACCCAGTAGAATAATTTCGTTTGAGAGTAAGGACGCCTCCTCCATCATTAGGGTAAAGTTATCTATCCAGTCAGCATGTTCTGCTGGGTTTCTGTAAATAAAGCCTAAGAGAATCGGTTTGGAAGTTTTAAACTGTAACTCTATCCATAGTGATTCTATATGATATTTTTCGAGCGAAGCGGCTCGATTAAATTTAATAGATTCGTGAACATAAACAAGTAAACCTGTTTCTCTTGGTCTGGAAGGGTCATTTCGAACAAAGTTATAACCAGGTAAAATTAATTCTGTGTCAGAAATATGGTGTGTTAATCTTGTTTCCGCAAAACCAAATAAATGGAAACAATTACCATGATTATATAAAACACGAGACACGTCGCATAACTTATTAATCAAACTGTTAATGTTCAGAAATCCAACCTTAAGGCCATCTGCAGATGGCCAGACTTCTTTCGTTCGCAACATCTTGACGCAATAGCAAAGCAGGAATATAAATTGCAAGAAAAAAGTAATACCAACAAGGGATATTGTAATACCAAACAATTTAGTAACAAGTCAAAAAATGAGTCAAAAAATCAACAGACACGTAATCAAAAGTACAAAAGAAAATGGAACGTATATTATGTGCGAAGTTATTTAAATTAAAGATCAATGAAGGCTAATAGCTGTCTACAGTTAAGTAAGCAACAGAAACACACACACACACACACACACACACACACACACACACACACACACACACACACACAGAGAGAAAAATCCCGAAAGCAGTCAAAAACAAAACAAACAAACAAACAAAAACAAAAACAAAAAAACCAACTGACAACTGTCGTATCAGCAGGAGCAATCGTACGAATTATGATGACAAAGCCAAGAACAGTCATCTTGGTCCGGCAAGTCTGTGGGTGCTCCATTCAATTCATGCTCATTCTAACATCGATTACGGATCTAATCCCTCACCAACCCCCATCCCTTAACAAATATACACACTCGCGCGTGGCCACTTATTAAAGTACGCTTACCCATTATACTTAGGGACAAGAATATGCACACAATTCGTCACATCATAATCATCAGGGAAATTAAAAGAAAACATTCAACGACAAATATACAGTTCATGACACATTTTTAAATCATCATTACAGCAAAAGTTATGAGAAAACATGACGACATTGAAATAATGTACTTTACAGATTAATTAGGATAAGAAGAGAAAGAGTGCTGTTGAGACAAAAGATGCGATGCCATTTTCAATAATTGTTCAGCATAAGGGTGAACAGGGTTTGGAGTGCTGAAATTGGTCATTCCAGGTGATCTGTTTGGTTGGGAGAGTGGATGATTACGTGCGGGGTTTTGATGACAGAAAGAATGTGAAGGAATGTTGTGAACATTATCTGCAGGGAGGGGGTTACTATGGACAACTTGCATTGGGAGAGGGTTGCGGACATCATGGGCTGGTCGGGGGTCATGGGTAGAAAGTGTTGGGAAGGGCTGATAGTGGATATGATTGGATGGTAAGGGGTCACTTTGAAATCCCTTGGAAACTGATCGTTGAGGTAAAGGGGGGAAATGTTGAAGGGAAGAGGCTGGCGGAAAATCTTCAGAGGCTAAGTGATAGTTGGTGCGTTCCTGACTGCTTGGGACATTTGAAAAATTAGAGTGATCGAATGACGATGAGTTGGAGAGTGACAATGGGGTATAATTTAATTGCCTTCGTTGTGAAGTTCTTGCAGAGGCTTTTGGATGACTGACCTGATCAGGAGGAAAATGTTCAGCATGATGTCCATTTCGCCACAGGCTTTTCAAGTTGTTTCCAAGCCTTCCAGTACCTCGAATGTTGGGGTGAATTGTATCAGTATACAAAGTTTTATCAGCTGCAAAAGCAGGGAAATTATCAATAAAAGTAACTTCATGCTGGTCACACGCTTCTTTTAGATTACAATTTGACGGTAAAATGGTGTTGTTGAAGGAATGTTTGCCTCTGGCTGGTAGGATGGAGCTAAGACTCACACGTGCAGAAGGAAACTTGTGTTTGCATAAGATAATGATGTTAGACCATGCACTGACAGATACTGGACCTGATGGACATGAATTAATGCCAACATGTAATATAACATTTTTCACATTTGGACAAACAGACAGGGAAGACAGCCATGAATGAATATCTTCAATGGACACTCCAGGAACACAAATCTTGAATGGTCTTTCATAACTAGGAAATAAACGTTTGGGATTAATGAAACGTATTATAGAGTCACCAACGAGCAGTACAGTCGTTTCATTAGAAATGGACATACGACAAAGCGTGTCGATAGGAGACGACTTGGAGACAGCATCTGGCTGGTTCACATGAACGTATTCTTCTTTTTTTGACGATGGGGATTTGGGATTTACAGAATCTGTGTTATCTGTGTCTGACAAAAGAGTGAAGGGATTACTAGTCTGGACAGCGTATTGCACGGATTCTGTCTTGTTGTTGTTGGGTGGATGAGGAGGGAGACAAGTGGAAATGTTTGCCTCGCCATGCCGATTAGAAAGGCTATCAGAAGCCTGTAACTCAACATCTGATGTCATCTCGATAGATGTGATGGGCACTGCGTTGGTTTTAGTTACGGTGTTCCCTAGGACGCTGACCTCAGCAACAGCATTGTAATTAGGTTGTAAGAGTGGTAACGCTTCAGTTTGCATTCCAACAGTGTGGACAGAGGTGTATTGGGGTTGTGAGAAAGATTTTGATTCTGTTTGTATTCCAACATTGTGGAAAGAGGTATCAACGTTTGATAAACTTGAACTTGTTTGTGTTTCGGTCGTAACAAACTCTCTCTGGTATGATTTCACTTTTTTCATTTGAGACTGCAGTGACCCTAGGTGGGTTTTTGATACAATTATTTTCTTTCAGCAGTTGTTTGTTGGTTGTTTCTAAATTTATTATTTTATTCTTAAGATCATCTAATTTGTCACAGATAGAATTAAACTTGTCACATATGTTAGCACGTAGTTCATTTTTAGCTGCAGTTTTTTATATCTTCAGTCACTGAATTGATAGCTTCAGGGAGAGGTCTACAGCGGACATGGAGTTCACAGTCTGTTCCAGCTGAGTCATTCTCCGTTTTAAATGGGTAGATGGCGTGGAACTGGATTGTCCTTGGCTAGTCTTATACAGAGAACGTTGACATTGGAGACGAGTTCGTCTGCTGACCGGAGACTTCCCTTTTTTTGCTTTTGGTTTAAGTTCCTGTGTCTCGGATTGAATCACTGATGGAGTAGGAGGGAAGATCACGACACCATCATGTGTTGACTCATCAGGGCTGGAGTTCAACAGTAAATGAGAAACGCACAGGAAGAGATGAGTCATTGCTGCTGCACTGAGTTTACGATTTCCATTTGAGACAGATCAATGTCAGGTTGAATTAGAGGCACAGGATAAGAAATTGAACCGATAAAGGTTAGTGGTGTTTCAAGTAAAGACTGAGACAGCTTTTGAATATTGCTATTGACCAAAAAGTTGGAAATAAATTGTTTTTAAAATTTCGCATTCAGAAGTATCCCATTCCGGGCAGTCGATCCCTTGGCAGAGTAGCGTTCCATGTGACTGCACAGTGAAATAGAGAGTCAGAGTGATGGACTTGCCTGATGCACAGCAGATACGGAAGACGGATTTTGCAAGGGCTTGGGGCGGGGGGAAGGGGATAAATAGCTGACGACGAAACGTAAGGCGAGTCATGGTGGTCATATTCGAGAAGTGGAAAGAAACTTCGCTGTTATTGTCGATCGCGGAATAGCGGAACAGAAGGCAGTTTCTCCATATGGTAAGTTCATTAGAGCTACAGTGAAATCGTTTTTGAAAATTGTCCATGGTGGGCTTTAATTTATTCCCATCCTGTTCGTCTTTTTCAGACACGGAACTGGCCATGTTAACACACACAGGAACACATTCTAACGCCACACACTAAAGTACTCACAGCACCGGACCGTCATGACTTGAAGGAACAAAAAATCACATGACGTTTACTGTTGCGGTATCCATCAACACTGTATTGCAGTTGAAGAAGAGAAATCCAAAAGCGAAAACAAAACCCCCCAAAAACCGAAAGTTTCCCCCTAAAAAGCCCCCCCCCCCCGCCATCCCCCCCCCCCCCCCCCCCCAGACCACAACAAACCCCCACACCCACCAAAAAACCCCCACACCACAAACCCCCACCCCGCCACCACAACCCGCCCCCCCGCACCACGCCCACACCCAACACACACACACACCACCAAAACACAACACACCACAAACACCCACACGCGCGCGTGGGGTGCACCCCCACCCCACTTTAAACCCCAACCCCCCTTTTTTTTTTCTAAAAGCCCCCATTGCAATACTCATTTAAAACCGACCAAAACCCTTTTTTGAAGCATGCGTATAGTTTTTAAAAAATTACTAAAATTTGGGCAAAAAGAAAAATTTTTTTTCCCCCGTTAAAAAAAGACCATTTTTTCCTCCCCCTCCCCCCCCTCTCCTCTCTCTCTCCCTCTCCTCTCTCTCTCCCCTCCCCCCCCCTTTCCCAGTTTTTCGGTTTTTTTTCCAAAAAAATCCTTTTTTCCTAAAATTTATTAATGTAACATTTTTAATTTTTTAAAAAAAAACCCAATAAAAAACCGGTAACCTTTTTTTCCCATTTAAATTTTAAAAAGGGGTTTTTCCCCTCAAAAAAAACCTTGAAAAAAAAACCCTTTTTGGTTTTAAAAAATCTTTCAATTTAGTAGCCTTGAAGGGAAAGAGGGAAAAACCCTTTTTTTAAAAGGACTTGGAACAACTTTAACCCTTTTAGAGGATCGGCTATCTAAAAAAAGGAAACCACGTTTGAAAGCGGGGAATTTTGGGGGGTATAGAAATTTTTACGCTCCGTTTTCGATCACTTATAGTGTTTTCTTTGTCATTCTTGCCATTTGATCTTGGTATTTAAACAAACCCCCTTTGCAGGGCTCCAACAATTGAATGACACTTTTTTCCTTTTGGGTTCCTGGAGTGAAAAATAACAGAAAAAGGTATACAGACACACTTTTTTCTCCAGGGCGGCACTCTTAAGACACTTTGTACTGTGGCCCCGTGAAAATTTGTGTGGACGAGGGGAAAATCCAACTGCTGGCGCTGTTGCCCCTTTGTTTCATCTGATTCCTGTCACATTCTTTTGGAAAACATATGGTTTTGGATGACAATCAAAACACTGGGGGCACAGAAAGTAAAAAGGTTTTTTTGACATAATTTTGCCTTGGTAGCTTCTAATGTTGTCTTCTGCCTTTGGTTGTTGGTGGCCACAACATGTTTTTTTTTTGGAGGGGTGGTTTCCCCCGGACAGGTTACATCTTTCATAAAAAAGCCCACCGGTTCCAGACAAGGAAAAAAACCCAAGGGCTTTATTTATTCTAAAAATCGCTTTTTTTCTCACTACCAATAAAAAAAGCGGCCATCAAACACCATTTTTTTTGTTTTGGCTCCCCAATTAAAGGGACATAGAATCTTGGAGCAGCCGCCAATCCGGGTACCCCAAAAGGGCCATCAACTTCTACTTTTTTGTCAACGGGAAAAAAAACAAAGCTGTTTTGAAAAGAACATTTTGAAAGGGGGGCTGTTTTAGACAAAATTCAATCGTTTGTCAAACAGAATCCCCCCAAATGAAACAAAATACAAAGGGGGGGGGATTAAAAAACAAAGTACAGCTGCCACCAAAGTTTTTAAAAAATGTAACCCCTTTATAAAGGGAATTTAAACTAAGCAACAACAAACAAACAGACGACAGACAAAAAACAGACAACAACAACAACATACAAAACATTTTATGAAATACGTCTGAAAACCCAAAACAAACAAAACTTACAAAGGCCTTTTTTTTTTAAACATTTAGGGGGAAAGAATGAGTCGGTTGTTTTGACTGAGACGAGACTGATTAACTTAAAACCCCCCTTGACCTAAGTCCTTAAAAAAAAAAAAATTTTTTACCGTTTCCAAAATACATAGGGGAACTCTATGTCAGAACAAATTTTTTTTTGGGAACTCGAAGACAATCTTCCCCTTCTGGGCCCAAAGCTAGACAGTTTTTTATAATGCAACCTGCTTTCCCTGGGGCCAAAAAAGTCCCTTAAATCCTTGTTTTGGATTAAAGACACACCTTTCAAGAACAGGCAATGGGGCATTTCCAGGTTCAATTTTAAAAAAAACCCAAAAAAAAGGAAAAAATGAGCGTCTTTTTTTCCTTTACCATCAAAAAACCCAACGTTTTAAGTTTAAAAGGGGGGCCTTGCACTATTTTCCTTAAAATTCTGCAGGGGTTTATCCAAATTTTTGGGAAATTCGTAGTTCTTTGTTTTAAAAAGGGATCCCACTTTCAAATGAATTAAAGATTTATGTCGCTTTTCTTTTTTTAAGGGGAAACTGTGGGAAAGTGATACAATCGTGTCCCGAAAATTTTTATTTTAAGTGTTCAGGGAAAAATGCACTTACGGTGAACCTGGAGGCCAGTTCTAGACTAGATCAGACCCAAAATGTATTTTTCAGCATGGCGAAGTTCTCTGCCCTAGAATAACATTGCTTGGGTACTTAGCATCCTTTTTATCCATCAGCAGAGGACCTTAAGAAATAAAGTCTTCCAGTCTTTTTCAAACTGCTTGATTCTCAAGTGCACCTAATTTTACATGTGCTGCTGAAGTATGGGGCCGGGAAATGCTGCCCCACGTCAGTTTGGCTACATCTTTTCCTCCATCTTCTAGGTCGCCGTAAGTCGCTTTTAGTTGGCCGTGTTCCCATGGAGAAGTGAGAAAACCACCCATGCTCTCTTTTTTTGGATTTGGGGGGGGGTTTGGGCCCTCTTCGTTTTTTTTTTTCCCACTGACCACTTCCCTTTTTCCTTTGTCCCCATTGATCTTGTATCTCAGTCTCCCCTCGATATACAGTAGCGGGATGCAGTACATGTGTTTGTCGTGTGTGTGTGGTGTGTGTGTGGTGTGTGTGTGGTGTGTGTGTGGGTGTGTGCGTGCTGTGTTGTTGTGTGTTGGTGGTGTGTGTGTTGTGTGTGTGTGTTTTGGGTCCCTTTTTTTTTTTTTTTTTTTTTACACACACATTCCCATATATGACCACACACATTACATTTACCACCCCTCATAAGAAAAAGATGTCCTATTATAACATTTTTTGACGTAGTGTGTATGTTTGCAATGTTTGGTGGATGGCCTTTTTACATAGTACCTGCCATGACAGTGTGTGCGGCATTATTATCATGCTCATGTGTTTTTGAGACGGAAAATTTCATCCATACAACCTTCACCACAACCGAGTCATTGCATTGCCCCCTCCCCCCCCTCCGCCCCCCCCCCCAAATGCTGTTTTTTTTGGTGGGTTTTTTGTTTTGTTTTTTTTTTGTTTTTTTTTTAAACTAAAATTGGGCTTTATCATCCCAATGCTATCATGCATTTCACTTTGGCAAAAACAACATCCTATGCACGTTTACCCCATTTAAGAAAAAGACCAATTATCCATTATTCATCACCCCTTTTTTTTTCCAACCGGCTTTACAAAATAAATGCCATGGACATTTTTTCACTTAAACAACTGCCACCCCCCTAAGTACGTAAACTCATCACAGCTATCAACATCCTCAGTTTTATAATCATTTCCTTCCCCCCCACTGGCATTATCCAACCCTTTCTAATGCCCTCTCCATCCTTTTTCAAAAAGACCCCATCCAAAACCACTGTGACCATACCTTCACCTTTACCATCATCATCACCACCCATCTTTAAACACCTGCCCCCTTCCCCCACGACACTTTACACCAGCACAACATCATCCCACTTATACCAACAATTAAAACATCACCACTATCTCCAAGAAACATACCCACCCACCATCTCTACCCCCAACCCCCCCCCACCCACTTTTTCAACCCGCAATATTATACCAGCCACCTTTTTATTCCACTTTCCCCCATGACTATCATCCAACAACCATTGACTCCCCAGCCGTGAGCACACCCACAGGGCATTGGTATTTTCCTATGTCCCCCCCCACCTTTTACCATTGCACCCTCACCACTGCATTTTTTTCCCCTTGATAACAATGGGCACCACCCTGTGATCTACTGATTTAAAAAATTTTAAAAAAAATTTTTCATCACTAAAATACTCCCCCCAGTGAACATCTTTCACACGCACTATATGGGAAAAGAAGAAGCTGACCAACGACAAGGAAGGAGGACAGCAGCCCCAACTGTAAAAGGAGTCTCCTTGGGAAAAACTAAAATATTTCCAAGGAGACAAATAAAGAGACTTGGGAGCACCCAACTTCAACAAAGGGAAGCATACTCCATGCCCAGATCAACCAATTAACATTTTGGACTGAGGATAAGGGTCCCCTGACCTCAACATCACAGGTCCACTATACCCAACCTGTATCTTTTAAACTTCTGCAGTGCAGCCCCAGAACGCGGGGCATTCCCCGCTAGGCCTAAAATGGAAACCTGGGCCTGCCCAAACCACCAATGATGCAAAACCATACCACCACGGAGGGGCTTTACCATACAGCACCCCGTCAGTACCTCTAGGATCCACCTAAGAAACGAAGAAGAACCATCATTTTGAACTGAAACCGGCACTCCAACTGTGAACCATCCTGAATACCCACCCGCGGGTCTTCATTTATCCCCGCACCGCAATGACGGTGGAACAGTCCCAACAACACCCAAAAAAAAAAAATCCCTGGCCTCCCCAAAACACTGATGAATGCAAAATTATTGGCCACTGGAGGGCCTTCACCTCAGAAACCCCTTTCCAATACCTCCACCATTCCTGCCTAAGGAACGGAAAGAAAACTCTTCCAACATACCCTTATCTCAATATCACACCCTCATAACTGATTGATGATAATAATTTTTTTCCCCTTTTTTTTGAATGATGTATGTGTGTGTGAATAGTGTGTGAAAACCTTCCACAGTTAGTCTATTATATCACATATCAAAAATACCCAGAACATTTTTTACATGTTTTTCCCCCCCCCACCCACCCACACTTACACCCCTTTTTGTGTGGTGGGGTTGTGTGTGTGGGGGTTGTGTGTGTGTGTGTGTGTGCAACACATGAAAACCCTGTTTTTCATTGAACACTGCTATCTTTTTCCCCAAAAAAAACAAAAGCAATTGATGCCAACACTTTTATTTCACCTGTTACAATGAACGCCCCTCCCACAGCTTTTTTACTTTTTTAAAAAACCCACTATTTATATGAACCCCCAACCTCCCACCCCCCCCCACCCCCCCCCCCATGGGTGGTGAAGAGTAAGGAGCTCTCCTTCTTTTTCCCCCCCTTCCCCCCCCCCCAAAACACACACAAAAAACACTTTTACCCTCCCCTTTTTTTTCCTCCCCCCCCCCCCCCAATAAAAACCTTATCACCCTTTTTATCCCCAAACCCCTTTCCCCCCCCTTATTAACTTACCCACCCCCTTTTTCAAAAATCCCCACGCATAACTCCACCCCTTTTTTCACACCCATGAAAAAATTTTTTTTTACCTCAACTTTCCTTCTTTTTTTTTTTTTTTTAAAAAACTTTTTTCTTCTGTTCATGACTTTTTCCCCCTTTCTATTTTTTTTTTTCCAGTTTCCCCCCCCCCCTTACCTTAATCTTTTTCCCCTTACCCAACCGTCCAAAGTTTTACCCCCCCCACAAAACAAAACCCCAAACCCCATTAAAAAACCCCCCCCCCCCCCCACGAACCCCCCCCCTTCCTTTTTCCCCCCTCCCATTACCCCCTTTCTTTTTCCGCCTAGGGGGTTTTCCCCCCCCACCACAGGCAACAAAAAATCATTTTGGGTTCTTTTTTGTCTGCCCTTTAAAATTTTAAAAAGTGTTTTTTTTTTTTCGCCGGGAAAAACCCCAAGGGGGTTTAAATCATCGTATCTTGTCATTGCTTTTGTTTTTCAATGCCCATTGGGGGGGAAATAACCCCCCCCTTTTCTTTTTTTTTTTTTTATATTCAAACTCCCCACAAAAATTTTTTTTCTTTGTCCCCCCCCCCACCCACCCCCTTTTGTTTGTTTACTGGGGTGTTGTGTGTTTTTGTGTGGGGGTGGGGGGTTTTGTGTGGGGTTTTGTGTGTGGTGTGTGTGTGTTTTGGGTTTTTTGTGTGTGTGTGTGGGTTGGTGTGTGTGTGTTTGGGGTTGGCTGCAAAAAATAAAAACCCTGTTTTTTTTTGATCACGCAACTTCCTAAACAAACAGCAGCAAATTTTGCCAACCTTATTTCACCTTTTTAAAATGAACAAAACCCACACATTGTTTTTTTTTTCAAAAACCCTTTTTTTAAATAAACCCCCCAAACCCCCCACCCCCCCCCCCCCCCCCCCCATGGGGGGATAAAGATGGGCCCCCTTTTCCCCTTCCCCCCCCCCCCCCCCTTTTTAAACCCCCCCCCCCCCCCTTTTTTCCCCCAACCCCCCCCCCCCCCCCCCCCAAAATTTATATCTTATCACCCTTTTACCCTTTTCCCCCCCCCTTCCCCCCTTTTTTAAAAACATTACCCACACCTTTCCACCACTCCCCCCGCAAAGCAAACCACCTCTTTCACCCCCCCGAAATCTTTTTTTTATTTTTTTTTTTTTAAACCCAATTTTTTTTTTTTCTCTACAATTCCCCCCCCCCCCCCCCCCACTTATCATTATTATAAAACCCTCCATTCCCTAACGTCACAAATATACACACCCCCCCTAAACTACAACAAAAACCCTATGAAACACCCACCCCCCTCCCCCCACCAACCCCCCCCCTCCTTTTTCCCCCCCCCCAAAACCCCCCTGTCAGTTCCCCTGGCGGGTAAATTCCCCCCACCACAAGGGCAACAAAAGATACCCCCCTCTTCGTTCTTTGTTTTACTGCCCCAAAAAAATTTAAAATTATCTATTTTTTTTTTTTTGGGAAAAGACCCAAAGGGGGTTTAAAGCATCGGGGTCTTTTCAAAGTCTTTGTTTTTCAATGTCATTTTGGGGGTAAATAACACCCCAAACTTTTTAAATCTTTATGAAGGGTTCCCTTGACCTATTTTAACAAGAAACTATAATACCGGCGGGGAAAAAAGCCACACGACTCTTGTTTTTTACTGAATCGAAAAAATTTTTTCAAACAATGTCTCTGGCAAATCCACACAAAGGGAAACCTCTTCCATACGAAATCACGCCAAAACCAGAGGTTTCCCGTTTTCCCATAAAAAAAGAAATAACCCCCCCGAAAGAGGGGAAGAGAGAAGAGGAGAAAGAAGGGGAGGGGAGGGGGAAAAAGAAAAACAAGACAAAAACAAGCAGAAGAGTTAAGGGGCTATGTTTTTCATGGAAAGGGAAAATTAAACCCACTTTTTCGTTAAACAATCAAATGTCGAAACCCTTTTTTGGGCAAAAACGGTTTTTCCTGGGAATTGCCCTACCTATTCTCTATTTTAGCTTTTTTGGAAAAAGTAAAAAGGGCCCCTGCAGACTTTCTCCCTTTAACCCCCCGTACCCTAACAAGGGTGTTACTTAAAATTTTAAACAAATACAAATTTTAATTTTTGGGGTTTTTTCCTTTTTTAAAATTTTTACCAAATTTTTGGGCGTGGGGTCAACAGATTTTTTCTTTTCGCATACCGGGGATTTTCTTTTCCCAGACTTTTTGCTTTTTGGCAACTGTAAACTGCATTTCTTCTTCTAAAAGGGGAATTTACCTTTAAAGGGGATGAAACATTTCCCCCAAAACTTGGGCCCCTCCTATAATTTCTGAGCAAAACCATAAAACGGCAAGGGTGCCCCCCTGTGGGATATTTCCTAACTTTTCTTGAACAGTGATGACTAAGCTTTTGTTATAAAAACTCTGGGTTAAATTTCGGGCCCTTTTGACCTTTTCCTCAGTATTTTTCTCTTTCATTTTGTACAAAGGTCAAAAACTTTTTTAACGACCCAGGCAAAATTTTTTTTTCGACGCCCCAAAAACCCTTTTGAGCGGATATCACCTACAATGAAAAAGGGAGTCAAAGTCCTGTTTTGGGGGGGGAAAATCAAGGGGTAAATCTCCCCCCCCCCCACCCCTCTCACCCCCCCCCCCTCCTTCATCCCAAACCTTTTGGGCCCCCCCCTGACGTTTTTTGTTTGTTTAAACCCAGTCCTGTGGGCCTTTCCTTTTTTATTTTTTTTTTTCATTTTCCCCCGTCCTTTCCCCCTTTTTAGCTTCTGGGGCTTTATGAAAAAACACGGGTAAAACTTTTTTCACAAAAGTTTCCCGTTCCAAAAAAAGTTTTCTTCTTTTCAAAAAAAAATTTAAAAAAACACTGGTAGGATTTGTGGTTTTTTGCTTGTGATGCGTGTGGTTTTGTGGTTGTGTGTTGTGTTTGGGTGTGTGGGGGTGGGGTGGCGTGGTGCCGCACTCGCGGAATTTTGGGGGCGTGTTTTGGTGTGTTTGGGGTTTTTTGCCAGCGTGCGTCTTGTGCAGGCATGCTTTACATGGTCGGCATCGTGCGTGTTGCTTGGTCGTGCTTTTTTCTAGTTTGGGGGTGTGTGTTTTGTTTGTTGTGGGGGTGTGTTGTGTGAATACTGTCAAGGTGTGGTTTTGTGGGGGGTGTGGGGTGTTTTTGTGTTTGTTTTGAATTATGTGTGTGGTGTGTGTGTGTGTGTGTGTGGAGAAGAGAGAGAGAGAGAAGAGAGAAAAGAGAGAGAAGAGAGGGAGAAAAAGAAATTTTTTTTGGGGTTTCTGCAAGTTACTTTAAAAAACACCTGTGTTGGGTAGAATTTTTTGATTCTGGCGTGTGATCCAAGTCAGCCTAGCGTGGACTGAAATTTTTTTGTGTGTCCAATCAGCCTAGCGTGGAAAAATTTTTCCTTCTTTGATCCGGGGGGCCAAATTTTGTCGACCTGGCCCCGGGGGTGATCCAGGCACCCGTGTGGACTGATTTTGGCCCGCCCCGGGGTTTATCCTGTAGCCAATGGGTCTACTCTGCCTGGGTTGGTTCCCGCACCTAGTTGGATGATTCTTCCCGTCTTGGGACCAGCGCCAAATGTGGACGATTCGCCTGTCTTTTGGGGTCCAGCACCAAGTTGGGTTGGGTTCGTCTGGGGGGGTCCATTCAGCCCAGTGTGGAAATGCTTGCCTGTCTGGGGGACCCCCTGCCCCATTGGCTGATTCGCCTTGGGGGATCCATTCAGCCAAGTTTGGTTTTTATTCTGTTTGAGTGATCCAGTCACCCAGTGGGGGCTTTTTCTGCCTGTCTTGGGCCTGCGCCCGTGGGAATGCCTACCCGTCTGGGAAACCCTCGCCCAGTGGGACTGATTCTCCCCGTCCCGTGGATCCCCTTTACCCCCCGGGGGACACTCTGCCTGTCGGGGGGATCCCTGTCCCCCCCATGTCGAATTTAACGAACAAACAGGGGCCCCCCGTTTTGGGTTTTTTTTCTGTCCCCAAAAAAAAAAAACAAAAGATTGCCTACAACAGCCTGCAAGAAAGCAAACCAAAACACACAAGAAAACAATATGGGCGTTACTTTTACTGCATCCTGATTACTCCCAAAAAGGCACAAAAAATTTTTCAGCTTAAAGGGGGAAAATCTGACTTAAAAGACACAAAAAGATATAGTCCCCTTTTTTTTTTGATTGAAGAAAGGGGATACTGATAGCTCAAATGAAAAGTCATCCCCCAAAAAAAATCTATGTTCCCGTGCACTTTTTTTCCAGATACGTGGGTGTGGACTAATGGGCCCAAAATATGAACGTGGGAATGTGGAAAGATTTGCAGGGGGGGGGGCTTCCACCCCTGTTCCTTTTCTCCAGGGGCTGTCACAGTGCTTCAAAGGGGGTGCAAACACAGATGGACAGTTTTCAAAGACATTTTTTAAAACGCAACGCCGACTTAGTGTCCCCCCCAAAACAAGTAAACATGTTTCGCGCGTACTTAATTTTAAGGGGCCAATTTCCTTTCACCTCCAGAAAATTTTTTTTCTTCTGGGAAAAGCTTTTTCCTCGGGTTTGCCACCCCTTTTAAAGCAGCCCGTGCCCGATAAGGCTCCGTCCATCGCAGCTCCCCTTAAGGGGGGAACAGTTGGGTTCCACGCTGCGTTTTTTGGGGCCCGTTTCTTTTTTTCCCCCATGCGGGATACTGGACAGACTTGAAGGAGTGGCTTGTATTGGGCCCCCACCCAAGGGGACCCCCCACTCTGCCAAAGCCCAAAAATTTTTTTATTGGAAAAATTTCTGATTTCCCCCACCCCTTTTCCCCCCTCATTCCCTATCTAGTTT